>KZ538474.1:35270-67716 GCA_000934665.2 Catajapyx aquilonaris | reverse complement strand
GGGGGGACTATCCATGGGCGCTTATTTCCCCTCTCAGACCAGTCCCATCATTTTTTGGATGGGGATGGTGGGGGGAGAGTCATTATTATTTTTTTCCCCCTAGACCGACAGCGAGATTCGCCGGATTGCCAAGCACTGATTTATTCAGTAGGCCGTGCGAAGGGCGTCCAGTTTCCCCCAACTGGCCTGGTGACCAGGGTCCAAAACGTGTGATGATTACCTGGCATTGTTTTGTTTTTTTCGTAGGTTTCAGCCTGAGGTTTGATCCTAACTGCAGAACAGGGCTGATACATGGACGGCCTATCCTCACAGGATAAGCTCACAAAGTTGATGGGACCAGTCCACGTTTTTGTGTAGACTCTTTAATCCGCCCACCTGGTTGAGAAAACTGGACGCCCATTGATTAACCTTGAGATGCCTTCCCCTGCTGGTTGGTCGACAACAACTCCATTTATTTACGCCCAACGTGCATTGCAAGCGACATCATTATTGGGACACCTCAGCTTCAAGACTGTCATTCAGTCATATGGAACATGGCTGGATGGACAAAACATGACCTTTTTGTCAGGGGTACCCCCTTGCGAAATTCACTCTTGACTTTGATGTAGTGAACTAGTAGAACCAGACCCATTAGACTCGGTATGGGCAACAAAGGCAGGTTGACCAGACCAGACTTCGGATGGAACCTCACCGTCAGATTAGCCCGATAATAATGCCCCCAATAATCCGATATCTTGGAAAGTTGGGCCCATAAATCATATTAGCAAACAAGGTGACCAGGAGTTATGTAGCACTTAGAGAGGGGACGGTCAGATGAGTGCAGAAGGTCAAGGCGGGAAAGTTCGAAGGCTTCAACGACGTGGATTGAGCAAAAGCAAAACAGGCTTCTTTTCTGCCATGTCGTCAATGTGGTGCCAATGAACTGGGAAGCCCACTGGCCCCCTTTCTCTACCTTGAGGAGCTGGGGCCCCCTTCGTGTACGTGTCGTGTGAAAGTGCCCCCGCTTGCCCCCTTCACTAACCCACCCCCCGTTCCCCTGACACCACAATAATTATCATAATGCCCCAGATTGGGGGATTTTTGCTGGTGTCACTGACAATTTCTTTCCACCCCTTTTTAATTAGAGACTAACACGTTCGAGGTTGGAAGGTGAATATAATAAGTGTAGATACATTAGAGTAAAACTTGCCAACTGGTTTGTGAATTTGATGTAGAGTCCGGTTTTCTATGCGGCTGCACTTTCACTGCATTCTCGGAATTTTGTTGGTGTTGTTAATGGACGTTTTTGGTGGAATTGCACAACCAGCAGTGCACATCATAGGTACTTGAACCCGTGGGCATACAATTGGGTTTCCGTCTTTTTTACCTGCTGACTAATACAATTTGGATTACTGTAAATCCTTGAGGTCGTTATTGGAACAAAAGCAGGAACGATGCAGCCAGAACCGACCTCAGGAAACATTATTTTGTGCAACTGAGCATGCACGACGTGACCCTCGCTGATTAGACTTTTCTCATTCAATCAATGCTGTGGCAGCTTTCCAAACAACGTCATGCACACTTTTTTTTACAATCCCATTGTTTTGTGTCGTTCTTCTAAACTTGAAAATCGACTGTCCAATCGGGTCGACGTGCCAATGATTCTTCTCGTACGCAGGGTTGTGTGACAGAAATCCGCCAAAGTCGTTTCAAACTGTCTACCAACTTTTATTTTTTTCCTTACTGAGTACCGTCGCGTCGCGGATAAACCCACTTACGTCATTAAAGTCTTGTACATAAAAGGTTATCTAGTGGCGAAATAATTGAACCCATGACGTGTAGCTAAGTCATGACGCCAGAACTCTCATGACTATACTGGTCAGCAGTTTGACCGAAAGCGATGACGCCATGTCTGCATGTGTTTTGCCATTCAGGAAACTTTTACACAAGTCTTACCTCCACGACTATTACGTTTTCAGCCAATTCAGCACCACTGTTTTGCAAACAGCTTTGATAACGCGGAGCAAGTTGTGGTGGTCACGATATGCACTGCCTGCGAAAATGCAGGATGTATACGAGTATACAAATGATAAGCGTTCCTTGAAATTTCCACTAGGACACCGTGCTGATAAGAAAATGCATCTGAGCTATTTTCGAAAAAAGACGTTTAAAAATGGTACGCTCGGCATTTTAGTTGCATTTTCTGTTGCGGATGGGATATCCATAATGATTTCCTGATGCCTCTTTAGAGCAACTCAGTGTACAGTATACCTGAAACAAGCTGATGAGGCAGTCCTGACCCACTGCCTTACCTTAATACCACTGAGGTACTGTGTGCCAAATGCAAGTCATGACAACTCCGCACTTTGACAAGCGTCGCGTCGTATCACCCTCTAACTTATCACGTTTTGGGTTGGAATATAGGGTGGCTCACTCTTTTAGTTCAGATATATATGAAAACATTGTAAGCTCTATCACATCCTGTCGACCTAATCTGACCTAACCTAACAGCCACACAAATATCAACCTGCCATATTCGCTCATAACATCCGGCCCTGTAGTTTGTACGCGAGAATCCGTACCAGCTGAAGAGTCCTGTTTTACAATAGAAGTCTGGTGCAGACGAAGGGCCAAGAGAAATAAATGCACACAATCATGTAAATGGCGCTTCCCTAATGACCCTAGCGAGGTGTGTGTGTGTGTGTTGATGTGTGGGAAGAGCGTGGGGTCCCCACCCCTCCTAGCTCGGTGTGTCCCCTTCGGGAGACGCAATTGGAGCTGATTAGGCCCTGTTAGGCTGCAGCGAGGGATGGATGGAGGGGGCAACAGAGGGGCACAACAGCTGCGTCAGTGGTCCATAGGGGCAGTAAAGGCTGAGGATGGCCCCTCTCTACGGGAGCTCGCGGATGTCTGGGCGTGGGCAGGCCACGCGTGAAACGGCCACATTCATTTTCGTCCAGTATGTAATTACACCTTATGAAAAAAAATCTTTTCGGACGCCCATGTCACGTCCATAACGTGAGCAAAATAATGCACGTACACTCTTGAATGACTTAGCACTGTCCAAAGTGCAAACTTAGGATGCGTCTGGTCGTCTAGGTTATCACCTTTGGGTGACGATGAATATCTTTGGACAAAAGTGGGTTAGTGTACCTACTTTCCAAAAAAGTACCCCTCAACTATGTTTTGCAACGGCAAAGGGTTAACAAATGAGTGTGTTAAGGCGACGTAAATTCTGTCCAATAAGCCTGTTGATCTTTACGTGATATAAAAGCCCGGGGCTGAACCTGCTACATATATAGTATAAATTGCATACTGCTGTATGATAATCTAGTCACCCCATCTAGTTCCTCGAAATTGGTAGCTTTATAACCGACTCCTTGACTAAACATGCAAGTGGGTCAAGCTAATAGCGTAGAAAATGCAGCGTGTAAGTGCATAGTAAGAACGCACCACTGAGGATGGTGATGGTAATTGGGGAGGAGAGAAACCTACCATTCCATCTCTCACCCCTACTGGCATCCAGATAGCATCACCAGGACTGGGTTGCCAAGTGTATCTCGTATGCCCCCAGCGCATTGTGTAGATCAGAATATATGGAATGGGTCTGGTAGAGACCGCAATGGGCACAGCGGAACGTGTTTTTTTTTGGTCATCTTTCATCTCCGTTTCTCGTTTCAAACAGCCAATAAGAGCACAAACGAGCAGGCATATTGGCATCGTGGAGACCCTCAGCTCTTTCAACACTGGTTACTTCATCTAAATTAGATTTGGAGGCGGAGATTATTTTTCAGAATAGTTCACCACGTGTGTGTTTGTGGACGGTTCAGTCAGTAGGGTTGGGAGTTATTCAATTAACAGCAGACAGGGACTTAATTTAGGACCTGGTTTTTTTTGCCTTCTTGCCTCTGGGCAATACTGCTAGGAAAATTCGAATTTGCAGCAATGACCACTGACCTACCCTGCCTGACACCTGCTTCAATATGATGAACCCCACATTTGACCTATTGAATACAAAAGCGGCCAGGTTAGCTGTCCAGCCTCATCAGGGTATAAGCTTCAGAACCCGTCTTCCGAAACTCTCTCCTTGCAAGAAGAAGAATCGTAGAAGAAGAGAAAAAAGCGAAACCGGCAACGCCAGTCGTCCTCCCAAGGCCAGCACCATCATTTCCCCCCCTCCCATCGTGCTCTTGGCTGGCGCCATCCAAGTAAGCAAACCGCACCTTGGTGTTGGCTGGTGGTTGGATAGAGGGGACCCTAGTGCTGTGGCTATATGAATGTATGCGGAGGTAATGGAGGAGGAGTGGTGGAAGAAGAAGAAGAAGAAGAAGAAGAAGAAGAAGAAGAAGAAGAAGAAGAAGAAGAAGAAGAAGGGGGGAGGCATACATTGCAACCATTTAGGAACCTGAACCCCAAGGAGATCCTTCTAGCAGGTGTCACATATGCTAATGAGACGCACATTTTGAAACAACTTGGCACTTGTGAAATATGTAGGCTGCATTTTTTTGTCACTTTCTAGTATCGTTCAAGGAGTCTTGTTGTAATTGAAGATCTGAGATGCTACATTATTGTGTGTTGTAGTCACTGGTGCGTACTTTTTAATGATTGAATCAGTTTTCCGCTAAAGAAATGGCACGCCCAAGTTTGTAAATAAACTCGTTTCTTAAAATTATTCCGGATGACTTGGATTGTTCTGCATTTCAGTCTTCAATTAGTATCGCTAGTGTTTTATTGGGCTTCCTGGCCCTTTTTGGGGGACACACCCTCAAACAATGTTGTACGTGTTTTTGATAACATCAACATCTAAAGAATTTTAAAAATATATTGTACAAACGACACAATTAACAAATATTGCCATTTTCAGAAATTGATTATTGACACTAACAAAAACGGCATATAACCTAAAAATGTTTTATGGATGTTTACACTAATTTCTAGTGTTTTTATTGAAATCGAGTCTACCGATTTCACAGAAGCTCCCACGTGAGGCTACCGATATACAGTATTACGATGTTTTTCGTAACCCATGCATGCCATAATTGTGCCTTGTAACGTCAATAGATATGTACATAAGGTCACAGCGTCAGTATTTTAGGTCCAGTGCATCTCGGGGTCAATGACGACCTTTTATCTGCAGTAAAAAAACAGGCAAAATCGTGAACGCTGTCGTCTAGTTTCAAGTATGATAACACACAGCAGTCGTGATGTTATTCGAAATCGATGGTCACATTGTTACGGTAAAACGAGTGTAATAGGTTGGGCATGCGACCTTCGTCATGACGTCCCTGAAGGTGACTGAACGATGTTTTTGAACGTATGGTCGTATCCTTCATGGCCTGGCGATATGCTGCCAATGCAATTGGGCAGATTTGGCACCTTGTCCATTGTGAAAGGAAATAAAGTCCCGTTCCGTGATGTGCGATTCCAATCCGTCGACGTCGACCTTCCCCGTCCTACCAACCCAAGCGCGGATGTCGAGGTGTTTCATAAAATGCTTCAGGCATCTGCAAAACGGTCGGCTTTCCCTTTTGAAGAGGGGGCGGCCGACTTTGCGGAAGTGAGAGTGGAGTAGCTACTACTGTATCATCTGTATATATGAGTAATATTACACTGGGAGCGATGCGGCCTTCCCGTGACGTCACGAGGGCAACAACCACTCCTGCTGCCGATCTTCTTCATGATGTCTGTATGATGTGTGCACGCGCGACCCATATATTACTCGTAAGCTGCAGCAGTCTGCCAGGACAAAAAATAAATAAAAATGAAAGTCGCTTTACATAGTGTCAGAAAATGGTAAAAGTCCATAATGCGATGGGAAGGATGTAGAGCGCCATCCGTCGGTATACTTGCGCCGATTTATGGCTAGTGGCCTGGTGCAAGTGAAACCCTCGGCTACAAGTCAGCTCACTTTCTCCACTTTTACCTGGTTGACGTCCCGGATGTTGGTTCGCCGCTTTATAGTCCCGCGTTTTCGGTGGCCAAGAGGTTGCTGCACTCTGGACACACGGTGGAATACCCCTACATTATCGCTTGTTCAAACATGGTCTTAGATTTTTCGAAACGGTAATGTCGTTGGTACGGTTAAGCTCATCTGGTCTCCCTTGGAATAAACGGTAGCCATGGACTGATTTGTCCACAAAGGTTATTATGTACTGTTGGCCTAAAGTTTTTTTTTAAAGAGGGTGAAATGGAATGGCCGTGTGGGAGTTGCGGTATGTTTGGGTGGAATAGAAAAGGATAAATGCAGTCACACACACAATGTTGGAGTCCGGCCAGAGAGTAGTGCTTATAGTATTGCGCCAAAGAGGACTTCTTGCCAAGTTGCTGGCTCGAAAATACCCTCGGAGAGTTATCAAGTGGACCGCCCTCATCATTAAAACAGAAGGAAAATCAGCAGTCAGCTTATTTTTGACATTATAACAGACACGATTTATATATAGGGTTGGAGTTTCATAATGAAATATGAAGTAATGGGCCATACGCTTGTTGTTATCTCTCGCGTGAGGTCTGAGGCAATCATTTATCCTGAACAATAATTATGCCAGTTTTTGGAGGCTCACGAGTTTGACTTTCAATGTCATTGCTCATCCTATCGGAAACTGGCGCTGGTTTGATCCTCTGTGTAAAATTAGCACGCATCATTGAGCGTAAACTTGGCCATGATCCCGACCCAGAAGAAGCTTAGGTTGAGAGATAAACTCCGGTTTCCTCCTCTTTTTTTTATTTGGTCAGACATAGCCTACGCATTGCCAGCACCCATTTATTTTCAGTCTAAGAAAATATACCCAGGCAAAAGCAAAATTATTATATCATTTCTGTTTCCTTCGAGTTGCTTGTGTCAACGCAATTCCTTTCATTTTCATCGAGCCAAACCGGAGTATACCGGTACGATACCTTTTGTTTTTAGATGGAAAAACAGCAGTAAAACTGGTATGTCAATTAGTTAACGACTGTACCGTCAAGGTGAGGGGTTTTCCGAGTCGGGTCACACCAAGCACCCATCAGCATCGCGTGATGCCAAATCGGAAGTAGCGTGCTAGAGATGGCGACTTGGCCCCCAGGCATTTTTGCATTTGTTGACGAACCCAAGTTTTGCAATTTTCATATTTGATGCGTGACGTTTCAGAGGCGCAGTTTGTCTGCCAGCTCAAATTGTGGGTTGGAAATGCCATAATAAGGCCATAAAAAAAAGTGTCGGCCATGTGCGTGGGCATTGCTGGACCGAGGTAAAGGCGGGTTGGTACAAACAAGCCCGCTTCTTGGAAGCCAAGGTTGGACCTAGTGTGTGACATCATCTCGAAAGATAATGGCAAACCCATTCCTGTGAAGGAAAAAAAAAAATATTGTCTTCTTCCTTCTGCATTGCGGTTCTCACGTGGGCGTCCCCGCACTGCTTTTTCCTCTTACTATTTTGGACGCGGTCGCCATACCAGAACATTCGCGCCCAATTTGGGTCCGTCTATCCTGCCCACTGTTCGCCCTTGTTGGTTCTTCAGCCACTAACTACGTTCTTGACCTTGGCCTTCTACAGGTTATTGAGCAGCGACATTTTATCCTGACCGTCACGCCACCTGGTGTACATACGCCTTTCCATGGTGACATATCTGGCAGGATGGAAGTTCCCCGCGCCATTACAAGGGAAGTGCGTCGTACTATTCATTTTTTTGCCGCCAATCCGCCATGTTAGGTGACGACTCACAAAAGGGCGGGAAAATGTATGGAGTTTTTCACTTCGCTCGTAGAGCGAAATAAATGCAAAGTGTCTGCCAGGGGTTGGAAATAGCGACGTGGGAGCGTGTAGGAGTCAAATCCTGGCTTGGGTCCAGCTCCTAGAACCCGTTCTGTTCTATCCCTCCCTCCCTCCCACTTGATTTATGAACCTCCCCACATCCCCTCTATACCCTTAAAGCCCTCCCTACCCTCCCCCCCTCTATTGATAACGTGTCCTTTACTTGACATTGAAGCGGCTGGTTGGGTGGGTGTGGGGTTGGGGGGGAGGGGAAGGCAGGGGAGGGAGGGCTTTTTTATCGCACCCCCATTGCATTATGGGGTGCCTTGCCAATTCACACCCGGAGCACTCTGCTCTTGAGGAACATAGGAGGCCAAAAGGGGTGGGTGACATGGGAACCACATTTTTGAAGGGATAAATCCCCATTGACACATTTCTCGGCCAGAGCTTTTATTTTTAGCGGCAATGATTAGGACTGGGTCCAAGAAAGGCCTCCTACTTGGCAGCCTGCCTGATTACTCGCTGTCATTATTCATAATACGTATCGCGACGCTTCATCAGAGAGGCCTGTTTCAGACCCTTGGGGTGTGTCGCCACGCCTCGGCAACTCGTATAATGCAAGAGGGGGGGACGGACGAAGGGGAGAGAGATGTGTTCTGAAGTGTCACAGCCTCCAGATGGACCGATGACAATGACGTTGGAGGAATGTCGATTGGGCGGTTATGTGACCAGTTTTTTTAACTACACAATCTTTGCTTGTTGAAAATGCGATTTCCGATTCAAGAAAATGCATATGCCCACTCGTATAATGATGGACACAATACTTTCTCCTCATCTGTGAGTCAATGATGAATACCCGCCCAAAATATGTACTGGCACCTCACAATATTATTGTGCCTTTGTCACATTCAGACACAATGTGAAGGTCGGGATTATTTCACTGATAAATTCGCACACTCTATTCAACTATTGGTATAATGGTATCTGGTGGGATTGGCCAGATACGTTATTGTTTGTGCAAGTTTCTGTAACTAAGCTTTTCGTGTGTAGGCGTTATTATTATTGCAGACCGACGGAAACGCCAATTTTCTTGCGGTATGTGTCATTTCCTGAATATAAAGGTCGCTCACGAAACTATCCAGTCAGGTTGAGGTTTAGCCTCAAGTGATGCAATCGCCTCCGTACAATTCGCTCAATCAGACGTATTATGAGTCAGTAGCATATCACTTCCGATGTGCTTCCGTCTCGATAAATCCATCACCTTCGTCTCCGATTACCTCTCGATGACATCACAAGGAATGATGCAACTAGCTCCGGATGATGTCACAGGTGTCAGAAGTCGCCATAATATTCTTCTCATCATAATTTTTTCATCACTCTTGCATGACACGCCTCGTAACCTTTTTCCTCACAAACTGGACACCCACGCTAGTTACATTCTCCCTCACGATGGCCCAGTCCCTCTGGGGGAGTTTGCTTGTCCCTTTAACGCCCCCATAGTTTTTGCATCCTCCTCCTCCTCCACCACCACCTCCTTCTTCTACCACCTTCTCGTCTTGCAAGTTGTTGCGTTCCGCTTCTTCGTCCCTCGCAGGCTTGGAAACGAAAAGAAAGGGAGAGTGAAGCGGAAGGTTTGGTTGGTGGTTAGGGTTGCACTTGTCCTCATGGCGGGCCTTTGTGCTCCTTTTGGAGACACTCGCAGCACCTGCTCTGGAGACTGGAGGGGTTCCATGCGGCCACTCTTTTTCAACCCCCGGTGGTTTCCAGATGACTGGGCTGGAATAGGGGACGGCAGCATTCCGGATTATCACGCCCTTCCTCCCAGGGGGTGCATTGGTGCATTTTTTTTATTTAAAAAATGGATAGTAACCAATGGTGCAAATGGTACCCTATATCTAACACTGCATGATTCTTGAGGTAGGATTTTATTGCGTGTCATTTTATGAGCCGGAAAATAGCTTGCATTTGCAAGTCTGCATTATAGGATGAAGCTTGAAGAATGCTGATATTAGATAATTAGTGCAATAGACAGCACAATATTTATTACGCCGTTTTCGACCACAACCCTCCAGACAACACTGCACTAATTGGCAATTCATGTAATCATGCAGCATCGCCCAACCTGCGAATTGTCCACATTGCTCCCTCAGGATTTACTAGCTCCATACCCATCTATGAACCTGTTTCCAAGCTCAGCTTCTCCACCACTACGCGCTAACCAAGAGTCGTCATTCTCCCCCACCCCCTGCCTATATACATTTTTTTTTTCTCCCACCAATCCCCCACCTGCACCCCTACATCTCCCCTCTCCCCAACCCCTATAGCAAGAGGGTAAGCCTCGGTTCAAGGCTATCCAGCTCCGCAGGAGTAAAGAAGCCTCTCTCCATCTGCCTCTTTTCCTTCTTGTCCATTCCATCCTAGTCGAAACTCGTCCTTGGGGGGGCTGCTGCAGGTTTTTTTTTAATGGTATCCATTTTTTACTGGGCTATGCTGCAGAAAAAGGGGGGCATACGTACTACAAAAATATATTGTATTCACGACAAATTCACGACCCTGAGTTTAAAAAAAAAAATTATATAAAGGAACAATTGGATGTTTCACACCACTAATTGTTAACTTGTGATTCTGAGGTTCCTGCACGCATGGGCGACGGAGGAACGCGATTGTATCGCCCTTTTGCAAGGTCGCAAAGTTGCGTAAGTCACCGGCCGCTTTTCTAAATATGATTTCCTGGTGCGACTTCTTTGGGGCCGAGGTCAAACGCCTGAAGAGGGGGGACGCAACAGGTGCAAAAGGAGGGGGGGGGGGACATTGCATTGTGACATCCCTCCAAAAAGCCACTTGTTGATGGGCTTTTGGGGAGGGTTGCTATAGGGAGGAACTCCCCCCAAAAAAGGTTAGGTAACGATGTATCTGGATGGTTGTACCTAAAAAGTACGGGTACGATAGAGGTTGCTGACATAAGCAAGGTTGCCACATTATTTTTGTGTGTGGGCGGGTAGGTAACTGCTGGTTACGAAACACACAGACGGCGGGTCAGGGACAGCACGTAGGAAAAATGAATGGCGATACGTACTTAGGGGGGGCTGGGAATACTACACAGTCTCCGTATTTTGGTGTCAACACCATTTGAGGCCATTTGTTTCGATTGGATTGCCAAACGGCATATGCTGCGCAATGTTGTTTGGGAAATCAGACCTGAGGAGGCATTTTTTTTTTGTTGAACTCCATGACCCGTTCCTGCCCACCGGCCCCGTCAATATTATTTTGTGATCCAACCCAGGCCGGGATGAATTTTGTAATGTAAAACACTCGTACCGCAAAGGTAAGAATAGATGGGGCCGATAGGGTTGCCTTAGAGCCGTGTGGTTTCCGCGCTCCAAGTGTACTGACCAAGGTCTATCTATATCGTCATCGGGTGTTGCTCTTACATTCCGCCCTTGCATCTAAAAATATACCCTCTCTGGCAGTGATTTTTTTCAAGGCAAACTCGGGCTTGCGTGTACCCCTAATTATTTGACATCTATTGTGATGTGTGTGATTCCGGATTTAGCGGAAATAATTATTGAGATTGTCTCACATATTCAGTATGCACATGAGCAAACATTGGTATGAAAATATTTGTCGCATTTATCTGCGAATATGTATGATGGCTATATACATATTTAAAAAATCGGATGTCCATGAGCTGTCAGGTGCAATCAACGTGACTAATGACTTCTTGTTGCTATAGTATTTTCTGCGGGATAGCCCCAACATCAGCTGCGTAAAACCGAATCAAGGCTGGTCATTGGAAGAGTCAGGTTTGGGAATAAGCAGTGTGAAGAGGGAACACAATCATAATTTTAAAATATACGAAAGGGCGTCCTTGAAGGTGGGCGTCGTCGTCTTCTTCTTCCCCCACTTGAGAGCTGCTGCCTCACCCCCTCTTCCTCCGGTGTTAATTGGTGGCATAAAACATGCACTGCAGGTGGCCATGTCGCAATCATGTGTGTGCTCATGTTACACACCGATGCTATTTTTAGAGGAGGGGCTTCCAAGTGGTGTGAAACCGGGGGCGGAGTCAATTTTTTTTCGGGTGAGAATTATTTAAACATGAGATATTAGCATGGGCTATTTTGCAAGCAATAACAGCTAAAGTTTCCTACTAACCTTAGATGTTGAAAGGGCTTATTTACTTGTTCCACCTATGAGTCAGTCCGGAAATGGAATATTTATGGTACTGTACACCTACAAAAAAAAAACAGTACCTTGCATATTTCTCAACTGGTACGTATGTGTACATGCATGCAATATTATTTTTCACGGTTTATTTCCTTATGCAACGGAAAATGTGCAACATGCCAAGTCTCATTAATAGCCCAGACCCAAGTCATTAGGAACCTACAAGAAACACGCTGATCCCGCGTAATTAAAAGATTTCCGTGGGCCATGCCACATTCCCCAATGCAACTTTCCCACTGACCCACACGAAAATTACCTGAGCTGAAGTTTTGATGCAGCGTAGCCGTATAGAAAACGAGAGGCAAACAACGTGCCTCTTTCATCATGAGAATCGTGACTGGTAGACGGATTGATTAATCTTTGGAGGAAAGAGCAGTAACCTGCCGCTTCCAGACGGTAACGATGGTATCGCAAGTCTGGGATTTCGGACACTCCGGGACCGTTTTGAAGGGCCTGAGGATGCATAGGCTGTATAGGCCATAAATATGTCAAGGTTGAACCTGCACCAATAAAAGTCTAAGGGGGGGGGGGGACCCAAACTGTCCTTCCGTATTTTTGGGTGACGGACCGAATAGGGTTGTGGTCAGTTGAGGGTTTAGGTCCAATGTTGTGGGTATCAAGTGTCTGCTGAATAGACTTCCAACGTTGTTTACAAACTTGAAAATTGTGCTGTGATGCGAATAACTAGGTCAATTTAAACCGCGCGCTTGAAAGTGAGAACGCGTGCGAATTTTTTGGTCAAAATGTGTACAATAATCATGTTTTAAATCATATACCACGGTGTGTGTCAGGTGAGGTCAAAATTTGGATGGGCTGGCATTGAGGGCGTTTGGTAATGGAATGACCAAGTAGTTGAAGCCCCCTGAGTACAGTCATTATCTCGGTAAGAGAGTCTAACACAATGTGAGGCAGCATTAGTTGCCGTAGCTGAATTTTTCCAAACATGAGAACTGAATAGGGCTTAATGTGCATGGAAAATTCTCGGGCATGAGGAAAGGGGTCTCGACTTTTCCCACCATTGTTCCTGCGGTTGCTACTCCGCCTCGAAGTCAACCCTTTTGGAATAGTCAGTCACACTCCTTGCTAGATTATCCTCCAAAATTGTTTTGGCCCATTGGCAGTCACCATGCGGCCCGTGACCCAAAAGGTGTTAATTAATATTTCGCACTTGGATGCCGAAATGTTGACGTATAGACCATGAAATAAACACTGGTTTGCATACCATTCATAATTGATTCGGTATTAACATTGGATATCGATATCAGGCCAAATTGTCAACCAGCTCATAAACACGTATATGCAAAGTGAACGTATGACATCATCGCTGGGCTTAGTAGGCTGTAGCTTAGGGCTAAACGTAATACCGTCCTGGGGCAATCCAACCGGTCGATCAGCTTTTTTTTTTGCCATATGGAGCACCGCGACCACCTGTTGGATACCCCTTTTCAGGTGTTCCCTCCTCTCAAATATTTCCCCGTTTCATTCTCTTCGAAGAATAGGTACCTTACGTCATGCCCTGGGGCCTAACAACTCAATCGCCATGTTTTATTTAGAATCACGCGCATATTTATACGCTGCCTGAAATGTGCAATGCGTTACAAAGTATTACTTGGAAAAAAAGTAACATATAAGAGATCCTGGAACTTTTCAAGGCCCATCTAGATATTAACGAAGGACACGAATGTATGTAAATAATATTGAACTTATGTACTTTTAATATATGTGCAATTTCCGTACACGAATGAGGATGGAAAGAATAATCTAATAATACCTGTTTAGACAGCAGGAAATGCCAGACAGGGAAAGGGAAAGTTTGGTTTCGACCTGTGGGCGGATAAACATTCGAATTTTTCCGTTCCGTGAGCAAGTGCTTCCGAACTGTGGTCCGCAACAGTGGTCGTCTAGTGTGTCCACTGAAGAACAAGACAGAGTGCAAATTTATCTATTTTTGCATAAATTTGGAATATCAGTAAAATGGTCATTGAACTATGGAAGTGGCTGAAAACTTTCAACAAGTACTCGCTTTATTTCTGTAAAGGCCAGGCAGGAAATCACCTCGCTATTATTGGCTGCGTTGCTTATTGGCGTGGAAATTCATAATGCCAAAGTAGAGGGCATGCCCATATGAACTAGAATCAGGGTTGGACCCCAGATAAGGCATGGACCAGGT
The DNA here is from genome assembly GCA_000934665.2 of Catajapyx aquilonaris. Classification (NCBI taxonomy): domain Eukaryota; kingdom Metazoa; phylum Arthropoda; class Diplura; order Dicellurata; family Japygidae; genus Catajapyx; species Catajapyx aquilonaris. The sequence goes on along the minus strand of KZ538474.1, from coordinate 53,614 downwards.
CAAAGAGCGAGCCCTACAGCGACCATATGCGTACACAACTACTGAGCTATACTAATGTCACCATCATGTTTGTAGTGTGTGCGTGTCTCCACACACATGTGCTACCATCGTGAATATGCCAGATTTCTTTTGTGACCCGACATTTTGGTTGCAGCAAATGCGAAGGAGCAATGATCGCCTATTCTTACAACAGCGCAGCGGATAAGTTTTATAGCCACCTCTTATGGGTCGAGTCGTAATATTATCGGCGTCTCATTCCAATGGTATAAATGGGGGTTCGATATGACTTCTTTTTTGCTTGTTACGATACCGATACGTGACTGGCGACATGCTTGGAATGAATTTCAGAATTGGCAAGGCGTGAGATAACTTGGCCTTGTTCTATGACAGTTTTTTTCCGGCCTCGAACGGTCACGTTTGCACTTACATACGCAATGTTTTGGGCACAAGTTTTTTTTTTTCCAAAGTTCGAAGACAGTTAGTAACTCAGTCAACATTTGGATAGCACTTATCCTACTCTTTTTTTTAAAATACATACCTGAGCTTGAAGTTGCCACCTTCTTCAACCTTATCTATTTATTGCAAATAGTCTTGAGAGATAAGGTGATGATTATGATTTCGAGGGGTGTTTCCATTGGCCCCAGATTATGGCGTGCAAAAATCCACTTCTGGCTGTCTGCCCTGATTCATTTTTGAGTATTTGGTTACGAGCATGGGTCGTTGAACGATATCCACCCACCTTACCCCCNCCCCCCCCCCCCCACATACACCATTCCCACCCTCAGTTGGACCCCACACACTCGGGTGTGACATTTGGCAGGCCTTGACCACTCAGGTCTTTCCGGCTATACCTTTGAGACACTGCAAAACAATACCCAGTCACATGTGCAATGGACACAAAAAATAGTGTTTCATGTAGTGCGCAATTTCACACACGAGTTGCTTTGTTTTTCATTAAGGTGAGGAAATAGTAGGAGTTTTGCGAAAGATTTTCATCAGTTGCACCTTCTTGTCGGATCTTCAATGGGTTCACTTATCTGAGGATTTTTTGAGAGGTGGGGGTTGTGAGGGGTTGGGGGTGCTTGGAGATATGCTTACTTGTTTGTGCAGGTATAACGCACAATATTGCGGAATCGTAGATATGGTGATGGGGATTATTGCGACGTTTCATTTTTTTGCTATTCATTATAATGCAATGCGGCATTTTGCAAGCTTACCTTCGATTATTTTTACTAGTTGGCAGTTATGAAATATGCATATAGTGCATTTCCAGTATTATTTAATGTAAGTATATGTGTGATGCTTACCGACATGTATCTCTTTTGGTGATGAAAGCTATGGCAGTGTGATGCTTTGTTAACAGTGGTGTGCTCCGGTTGGAAGACACCAACAGGACAATGCATATCATTTATGATCTTTCTACTACAAATGAGTCGAATACTGGCCTATAATAACGTCACCCTCTGCAGTACCACAGCTGCGTAATCAAACTTGGATTTCAAAAATCTGGCGATTTATCATCAAAAACATCATGCTCGTAATCTAATCTAAACAAAATCCAGGAACAGTCACTATTCCTGGATTCTGGTGATGAAAAATAGCAAGAGCGTGTATAAATTTCGCACGGCCTTACGGAATGTGCTTGTGTGTATTTTTGATCCTGTACGCCTGACGAATCGGAATCTGGCGTGACTTTTTACACAGATGAATCAAGCATGTGCAATGCCCCTAGTTGTTTGTCAATCACCGTTAGAACAGCAACACACAGGATCCATCAGGCTATGGCATTTTCCTCTCCTTTTTCCTGCTTCGCACATCTGCAAGCCCTATATGGCTGTCATTGTTTAGGTACAGTATTTCCTCACAATATTCCGGATGCGCACTCGAATGTACGGACATGACCTATACACGCAGTATTTATGAAGGCACAGGTGCACAATAGGTGCAATGACAGATGGTGCTCTATATTATAAATACCATATACGCACATATACAAGGTAAGGTGATTCAACTGAATTTCAGCGAGGAAGTGGCCAAGATATTTTGCCGATTATTCATTTTGTTACACCATATATCGAGTGTCTCAAGAAAACATGTTTGTGATATATTTGCTGACAAGCGATGTAAGGAAGTAACCAAAATGTTGCACCTTATACCAATATTCCTCCGCCTATTGTTACAATGGACTATATTACACGTGTATAATAAAAGGACACGTGTGAATGGCGCAATGATTAGACGGAGTAATCGCCTAATTGTCGCTTTGCACAAATTGGATCAAGTTGTGCGTCTTAAATAGTTTCAGACAATTGCAGCATTACGATGATAATGGCTATAACCGTCCTATCTATAGTTCAGTGGGTCACACATTCGATTGCAGATCTCCCAAAGAGGAATTATTGAGGAATCACACTACAATATTGACTCCATATCTAACCCGGATTAGTCTACGCACTTGTCAGACGAATACTTGCCAGTCATTATGAAATCGGACCTGACTTTGCTTGTTTTCAGATTACATTCCTAGTTCGATAAGAACCCCTATGCAATTGGCTCCCAAGTTATCCTCCAGGTGGACTTTGCCAGGATAGTGCACCTTTCTCAGCGACCCCAGCAGAGGAGCAGATTTCGCCTGCCCCAAAATTAGCCCCACTCTTTTAAGATCCACGCCTGTTATTCTACGAACCCTGGCCGAACTCTGGCCTGGTCGTATAATTAGCAAGGACTGGTTATACCAACCGGATATCCGGATCAATTCAGTGGACTCCGTATAAACAGGCCGTCCGGAATTTATGTACGTTAAGCACACATGTAAGGCTTCCTCAGCAGGATTTCCATCAGTGATGCTTGCGACAGACTTGCTCAGGATGGTCAATGAAGTCAGTCAGTCATGAAGACTCGACGGCATGAATAAGTTATCAGCGGCCACGTCTTCTTTATGCAACTTTACGGGAAGGGAAAAAAAAGGGTATGCATTTTTTGGCATTAGTTCATGCCAGGAATGCTCATGCCAAAACAATTATGAGGGATATGTTCGTGACCCCTCCCATTTTTTGTGCCTTTTTTAGGTAGTTTGGTCGTGATTGTAATTTTTTTGTGAGCTTCGGGCGGTTTATTTGACGTATGTGAGAACTGTTTTTTTTTTATATTTTAAAGACGGACCCGAAACTTATGTAAAAGCACTTGCAACGTTATATTGCGACTTACGTAAGATTTTGGCGCCATTCGCCGACGCTGTAAAAGTTTGCTAGGGTTTTAACTTCCTTGTCACGTCTCAACTAGAGTTTTGCGCGCAAGCCATTTGCATATCGGAATTATGCGAAATGGTTCAAAAAAAAAGTGCAACAGTGTGTAGGTGTGCTGTTCTACTTGGCTTTGTTCTTGGCCTTGAAAACTAGTTTCTGTAATTCCTGGAGAGTGGTGACGTTACTTGACATAATTTACCGCGTGCATGTCATTTATTTCCCTTTGTCGCCACGCCGGATTTTTTATATATAAAAAAATGCGTTGCACGAAATGAATTTTTAAAAATATATCTTTCCACAGTCTACTCGAGCAAGCTTAGCGCATCTCCTGAGCCGACAATTATTTTGAATAAAGTATTGACGAGTTGAATGATATGAAAATGGTACTGATGATGCCAAGGGCAGATACAAACGATGATGGATGGGGGTCAAGAGGAGGAAAGGTTACAACGAGCATGTGTCAATGCGAAGGGCGAGCTGGTGCATTCGGAACGCCATTTAATAATGTAAAACTGCATTCAGAACGAGTTATGCTGTTATCAATTTGTAGTGAAAGAGCTATTGGCACCTTCTAGTACACACGTTTGTGCGCCATTTGGAAGGGTGCGGTAACGATTTTATGCATATTGTATGCCCATTGTTTTATATCCGGATCGTTGAATTATTTACTATAGCCGCGGTAGTGTGTGAAAATCAAGCAGCCGACTATAATTAGGATTCAATCTGACGTTATGTTATCGTGTGCTAACGTAAAGGTTATTTCATCGCGTGTAATTGTAGCTCGTGCTGAAACTCGTAATGACCATCTGATTTCCGAGGTGGGTGGCAAGTGTTCCGGTCGGAAGCACATATTGTTCCATTTGGACAGAATATTTAGGCCAACAAAGAGACAGCTGATGATATACGGCTTATTACGTTAGCTAAAGCCAGATTGGTCGAGAGCCTCTGGCGCCGGAGCCATGCACAACCACAAGGAAACTCCGGCCGGCAATTATGTCGTTTTTTTATTGTGATGATTACTTCTCATACATTTTTTGTGGGATGTTGGTGGGAAGGAAGTCCTGCTGAAATCTTGCCGACAGATAGCCTTGAAGGTCGTCAGGTATTCAAAAGAAGGTGGGGGGTGGGGGTGGCTTCTTTTGTTGCTAACCGCCATCGGAGGCTTCTTTTTATTTGCACCTTTGCAACCTCCTTTTCTCCTTGACGCCCCTTCTGAATCGAGCCACTAATCAAATGCTTCATTGGCTTCTTGTCCAATCAGGGAGGATGAACATTTTTTTAATGTGTAGGTAAAGAGCCCAAAGTGATTACGCGTTTTTCCCATTTGCTATAACTAGCTGATTGGTCCGCACTAAAAATTAATTTTATACCCTGAGAAATTTCTTTTGTCGTACATAGGGGGGTTTGGTCTTGTCTAGACCCCTGCTGTGCCGGTGTCACTGGTTATGCTTGTCGCATAGAACTCAAATGACAAGTGGGCAAATGGACGTAATTCATTCCGGCAGAAGCAATCTGTGGTAGCCTACTACAGTACTGGTATAGTGGGGCGGAAGAAGTGGCAGAATGGAGATAAGGTGGAATTAGCTGGCAGCCACCCAAAGGGGCTGACCATCTTCATTACATCCCCATTTGCAATTCCGCCAATGTCCTCAATACCAGAGGAGAGACTTTTATTGGATTATCTCGGCCGAGGATGATCCTTCTTATGATTTATGTCAGCCCCAGTTTTTTTTTTCTCCTCTTCAAGTTATGCATATCGCAAGTGTATGTTTTTATAGTTTGTAAATGAGGCGGCGAGTAAAACAGAGGTTAAATCACATAAGTCTGAGGGAGGCTGGGGGATAGGGAAAAAGTGGTGAGTCAGCCGATCTGGCTGGCATATGTAAGTGTGAAGTGCCACATGGTGTTCTCACGCTCCGGTAGAAAGATGGTCGAGTGTGTGTCTTGAGACGCTTCCTGGGGCTTGTCATGAAGATAGGTTTACTCTTTTACGGACGCGGCCATCACACTTGAGCTCCCATTTTGTGAGGCGTTTATAACGCTTGCTGTGTTGCCGTATGCACATGTGTTCGGTTATAGGGGGAAGTAGGCTCCCCTACCATTCATCCAGCCATAAGCATACTACGGATCTATTGCTGAGGAAACACCTGCTGTTCTGGATTTTAATGAGCTGTTCGGGTTGGCTTCCTTTTCCGGACCTATGCGTTACGGAAAAAGGAAATGGCTATTTTGCACCCTTTTTTCGAATTGTCACACGCAGAATGGCAGTCTCTTTGTCCAGTGGACTGAATGTGCCAGTGGCATAATATTCCAGACAGATATTATAACTGGCGTTAAAAACTCGGCACATGTGGCGATGTTACACGAGCCATTTACAACTCGGTGCTGTTACAAGTGGGTCACGAAAGCCACTTGTGTATACCGTATATAATAGAGGGCTTCAGCATGTTGGAAGGAAAACTAATAAAGCTAGCTCCCTGGAAATATATAATAAAAAATAGGGTGCACTGAACGTGGTGCATAAGAAAAACCTTATTGTTCGACAGCATTTATTGACTAACTTGGGCACTGGATAATAACTTGTAAAGTCACATTATGCTCACTTTTGAATCGAGGTAATTACAACGCACGTGAACCAAATTGCTGTTTTGTCTAAGGAGCTAAGGGAAATATCAAGAAGGCAGTGGCAAGAAGCCAAGTTTGCAGCGGGTCATTGTAAGCATTTCTAACGTGGGATAGTTGGGATGCGGCCAGGCGATTTATATAGCTTAATTATACAAAATAAGCCGGAGTTTTTTTTCCCCCTCTGTTTATTCAAACTTCCTGTGTAAAAAAACTTATCATGGCGTAATTAGATATAACTATTTACAGTTGCACAAGTTGGTGTCATTGTTCCTGCAATATATTCCAACGAAAAAAATAGTCATAAAATAAACTCGGAATGAAAATAATCTTGCGATATGGCGTGTTCACTGATTCAAAGTTTGCAGGAATGTGACCTTCAAGACCGATAATTTGGAAAATGGCCATAAAAAATTGTATATATGCATGTGTATGATTGCGTTGATGTTTATCTGTGATGGACGCCGTTTTTCTTCGGCGCAAGAAGCACGAAAAATCTCACCGACACTATAAAGAAAGCCATGACTTGCAGCCTAGTCGAAGGTGATTCTCACTAATCCAACCAAGGATTTCGGTGTTTTTCATTGCATAGCCGTCACACGGAGTGGCCTTGCGTTCGAAGAGGTTGACGCGAACATTTTTGCTATTATAGAACTTTTTCCCAAACACTTTCTTGCTCGGGAATGAAAGCTGTTGTTGGTGTGTACTTTCGGTTTACTCGGTAAAGAAGGAGAAAAAAATAATGTAATTCTTAGTACAGTTCAAAAATGTGTGGAGGAAAAGGCCATCAAAAACTCATGCCTATGATTCAGCATACGTGTACTTCGTGCAGGATGATTGTAGAATGAATCAGAAGCTTCAGGTTGCAATTCAAGGATGAGCTACCGGCAACTTGTTTTTCGAGGCTGTAAAAGAGATAATTAAACAATTCCGCTAATACGTCACGAAATTCTGTGGAAATGTTATAAATACGACTACCCAGTTTTTTTTAAAGATATATTGCGGAGGGAATATTAATGGCCACATGCGCAATAGGGATAATTCCCAACCGGTGTGCAGCAAGAACTCGGGCATTATTTCACAGGAAAGCTCAAGGAAACCATTTACGCAGTTGAACTGATTACTGCAGCTGGCAGAGTTACAGAACATGTTCAGTACTTAGCTAACTTTTCCGTCATTCCAAGTTATTACACGAGTCATTTTCGCCTTTGTAATATATTTATGAACAAATGCTTACTAATATGATAATCTTTGTGTACAGTAGTTAAACTTGTTGCTGATGACATCAGTCCGTGGTCGCTGATTATTTGACAAGAACTGACACGGTTTTTCTTCAGTTTCATGGCCAAACAAGCGAAGCTAAAAAAAAAGCGCATGTTGCACTCGGAGGAGCGAAATAAAGATAATTTCCGAGCTGCGGTTAATGCACTGTAAACGGGAACAAGGCTACCAATTTGAAGGATTGGAGAATAGTACCATAAAACACCATTCTTTGGCAAATAGCTTGAAAGTGAAAATAATGAAGTGCGGCGCTGTGAAGTCATGGAATAAAACAGTTGTCGGATGCAAAGCACAGGTAAAATAAAAGGCCAATGGAGGTTTTGCTTATGTGTGATCAGCAATTGATTGCCAAGATTAGTCATGGAAAGAGTTGTTGCTACGGAGTGCAACGCTTCGAGTGCCCTTATAGATTCAGTCCTTGGCACACACGTATATTGCCCGCTCGTATATTTCGGAGGTTACATTAACACGCTTTCTCTTATTTAGCCCGGCGGTTTCTTGCTTATTTTTCCTTCGCGTCGGTCTGACCGACACACTCGTAAAGCATACGAGGGAACAATGCGTGACAATAGCACATCCCGATATCAGCGAAACAGTTGGCAGAAATACGTTGTTTTTATTCCGATTGTGTTCGAACAGGATATCATAGCGCTTTGTTACACCGGACGTCTCCGACATGCACAGGAGCGATAGAAACGCACCACATGTTTTTCTCCCCTCCCATCCCAGCAACCTGGCACATTACTCTCGCTCATACCCAAGAGATGTGTGTAGGTATCTGTAAGAAAGAGAGCCTGAGGGAGCGCCCACGAAAGGAAAAAGGAGGAGAGATGTTGGTCACGGAAACAAAACGGCGTTGCCGGAATTTTCTCCTCCCCCTCCACCCCCCTCCGAAGTTGGTCAGTAGGTCAATGGGCAAGGTGAAGGAGAGAGGAGGTCGTTGGCAGCGGCCTTCAGGTACAACTTCCCACCAGAGATGACTTCAGTAGGACTTCCCCAGCTTCACACCAGCACACACACTCTGGGTGGTACTACAAGTGGGATGTTACTTCCTTCCTGGGAGCCATCGCCCAGATATGGCTTTCCCCTTTGGCCTAATTCCAAATCTGGAGGAGGTATACATGAGGTATACATCCAGAGGTGTAAAGCCAGCCTGGACCTAACACATCCAGAGTGGAAAGTACGGAAATGCGTTTCACACCCGTCTAAGAATACAGCTGCACTTTGAGCTTCTGCCAAACCAGCATACGAAACTTGTATATACTTGTGCCTATCTGTACTTGTCCCCCATCTGACCTTCCTGCCTCATTGTATTGAATGGGACGACTACAATGCACACAAACGCTGCTGGCTGCATGATTTAGCCTCATGTGTAATGCACAAGTCTTGTAGGTATGGGGGGGGGGGGACATGTGTGTGTATGTATGGGAAGCTGTATCCACTTTCTCCGTAATCGCTGCATTATTCCTGCTGGGTGGAATCCTAATTAGCATAGGGAGTGCTGGAGTGTGTTATGTAGAAAAGGGTCCTCAGTTTGCAACGTGATCAATCCTTCCCCTTGAATTTCGTCCTCTGGACAGCTCGGATTGTCCTTGGGGGAGAATTAAATGGAAGCCAACCCGCAGAGTCCATTGGCAGTTTGGCAGCGGCCCATTTCCTCTCCACTATACCTCCTCTCTTCGACACTCCTGACGCTGCTGCTGGTGCTTTTGGACCACCGCCAGCCAGCTAGAGAGAGAGGGAGAGAGAGAGAGAGAGATCATCAACAGCAGAAGAGAAACTATACCCGCCTTTAAGCCAGCCCCAGCTTTTCAGTTCCTCTTTTCCCCCATCCTACATGGCGCTCTTTGTTCCCATGGTGGCGCCGCACTAGCGCCAACTCTCTTTTGGACACTTGCCGGCTGAATTTTTGTCGCGCCCTGCGGACCGAAATTGTCTTCTTCCGGGAATTTCCTCTCCAATACGTGCCAACCGACATGAGCGCGATTTTTTAAATATATTTGGACGCTTCTGGCGTCATGGCTTCCTCGGCAGACGTACACCCTCGCACGTATGCACCCACACTGTTGACACCCATGTTGAACCCAGAGGCAAGAAAGATTATGTAGGATGCATGCCCAATGCTGATTCATGGTTCATTCGCAGCATTTCGATGAAGCCTGAATATGCAGAGCTGTAGTGTACTCTAGCCCCAGGAAGGATGTTACTATACAGGGTGATCAAACTTTTTTGTCGTTTTAGTTATTGACAAATTCGGCCTAAGCTGCTTATATTGTAGCGCGTTACCTGGCAACTCCGTCCGACGGGCCAATTCAAACACGAGCATGTGGAGAGTGCTTCCATTGTTGCCACTGTTTCCCAACAGTTGCCCGGAGTTGCCAGGTAACGCGCTACAACATAAGCAGCTTAGGCCGAATTTGTCAATAACTAAAACGACAAAAAAGTTTGATCACCCTGTATTACATTGGGTGAGACATAACAAGTACTAAGATTAGAGTCTTGCAAACTAATATCTAAGTCCGTAGTGGGATGATGTTTTGTAGTAACAATGGGCATATTGTGTAGGACTACTTATGGATTCATGATTCATTTGTTTGAGACTACAGAACTATCTTAGGAAGCATTTGGCCCATCTGTGATGAACGCTAGAAAAATCCTGCCCAGTTAAGTTGGAAGTAGTGCCTGAAGCAGTCACCTCTACTGACATGGTAGTGTCCTTACGACTTGGTGAACTACGGCCGGCACTTGCAAGAGTGCAACTATGTTGGACGATTGCACTGGCAGGATGTTGGACCTTCATTAAGAGTGTGTGCCAGGTTGGTTCTTTGCCCAACGTACACTTCACATATTTCATGACTTTTTGGTCCTGGGAGAGAGAGAATTATAATCGGCTCCAGTGCAGTGAAGCAACAAGCCGAAAGAACACAGCACACAACCTTCCTGTCCAAGGAAGAAGAGAAGAAGGAGGATCCTTGAGCCCAATTGGTTGACTCAACTCAAGGCAAACCAACGGTGAAACACGTCTTGTCAAGTACGTCCGAGTCCTCGATCTCTCTCTCTCTCTCTCTCTCACACACACACACACACACATACTCGTGGACCGTCTATCTGCAACACTAGGGACTGGTTCCCATGATCTTCCAGCCTTTTGTTCCAGCAGGAGTAGTTGCTGGCCTTCGGGACGCAGCCAGAAAAGAAAACATCTAGTATGCGAATTAATGGGAAGCGGACCATTCGTCGAGGTGAACAACCAACTGGGTCTCAAGACTTATGACCATGCTATGTACAACAGGGCGTTGTATACTGTCAGGGCGATACCGCGGAAATTCGGTCCGAATTTCGCTTTCCGACAGATAACTAGGTCAGAATCTGCTCGAGTTATGCGACACCGCTCCAATTAGTTCCACAAAATAGGTTACAGCTCGTCTTTTGGTGCGGACACAATAGGCCATTGTATAATGGAACAGCGGTCTTCTGGTCATTCGCTTCAAAAGCTCGGGAGAAAGAAGCTCGGAGTAGCCACGTGGAGTTGACATTGCTTCTGATGATGACATGCACACGAGCTGGTGCTGTACAGTAGGCCTAATACAAGTGCATGCCTGATGATATTAAAATGGTCAGTAGGCGACGACGTTCTTGGCCGACCTCCACGTGTCCATAGATTGTAACACCAACTGCCTTGCCCAGTCATTTAGATGACTGAGTACCTGCTTGGCAAATAAGGAGCGCTCTACTTCCTTACAGCGTTGTCTTCAGATGACCATCTTGACATGTGGCTTGGGGAATGCGCAGGTACGTGCGTCGGACATTGCGGCGGCATTTTGACAACTGGAAACCGGACACGTAGAAAGAAGCAACTTTCTGCAGAGAAAGCGGAAGATTTTTTTAAATGCTGTCTACGGGCACTCAACTAGTGCCGATATATTGTATAGGTCAAGGCGGGAGGAAGAGTCAGAGCGAAATCCTTGAACTTAAGCAAGGGTCAAGTGCGGCCAGGTGATGATGGCCATTGATTACGTAATTGGGCGACTCCGATGTAAAAATCGCACCTGGAATAAGCCGAGGGTCGGTTGGAATGATGAATGACGTGTCTATAATGAGGCAACTAAGTGTCACGACGCCCATAAAAAAAACTCCACAACTTACACTACCTATTGTCTCGACAAGGGCGTGTTTTACAATCTCAACAATTCAGTATCCTCCCATCAAACTACATGTCGCACCTATCGGTTCCAACAATAACATTAAAAAATGGCTGTGCGGATCCTGCCTCCTGCAGGCTTTCGCAGCTTCCTCAAATAGTTGCCGTTTGGCAGTGATATTAGTGCGCAGAGTATTTTAACCCCCGTTCACCCGGTCACCTCTCTCGAAATAGAACGGCTGAAACAGCCAGCAGCATCCAGGTGAGCGTCTTCTGCTGCTTCCATGCACTATCTTCCTTCTCTAAAAATGTTTAGTGAAAAATTCTTCTCCCCATGTGTACCTGTTTTGCCCCCCCCCCCTCCCCTCATCTCTTAGAGTATTACAACCTAATTTGCATACTCAACATTGCCTCTGGGGAGAAAGTGGCGGCGCTCTTTTTCTTTTCGTGTCCCAGCAACAATTGAGATTCGCCTTCATCGGAGGGTGCCCAGATTATAGCCATGTCGTCATTTCCTGCCTGGTTGGACTTGCAAATCGTGTTAGAGCTGCATGTGTGCGAATGGTTTATTCAGTATCGGACTATGATGTCTTCATACGCGTTACGGACTATTATGCTGTACCTAATTATACTGCTCGTGAAGGAGAAATAAATTTTCTTATTTTGGCCGCCAGAAGGTGCTAACTTGTGTGTAATGTAGTGCGGCACAGCTGCAGGCGAAAGGTGTTTTTTTTTTTTCAAGCAAGAGTAATCCTCCGTATAGATGCTTACCCAGTTCCCGTGTAAAAAAGAAAGACTGTACAGTACAAAAAAAACGAGATACTCTCCCCGTCTGTGACCCATTTCTCCTTCGACACGCCAGGAACAAGCACAGAGCTGGAGCATGACGGACACGCCAAGGGTATTTTTTGTAATCCAAATAATTGGGGTGTCTTCCGTCCTCCCCATGTATTTTTTTATATATATGGTGCTGCCGTGCCGCATGAGGAAGGCTAGTTTGAAGCGATCACGTAACCACAACTGATTTCCATTCAAGTCTCAGGGATCCCCACATATATGGCTGAGAACCATGCTGGCGAAGGGTTGGAAAAATGGTAAATAAATCAACGTATTGTGAAGTAAGCCTAAAGCGAAAATGATGGCGTCCCTGTCGTAAAACGTGTACAGCTTTTACAACGACAGGGTAGTGTGACAAAAAAACGCTTTCAAATAGCTTCTTCCGGGCTCATAAAAAACGTATTTAGGACTTCCCCTTACATTACGGAGCTGTGTTTACGATTGAGTCGCGTCTCGAATAGGAAATGGCTATAGTCATATTTTTTTACATCACCCGAAATTTTTAAGTGTGTGAGAATACTGCATATTGGAATATTTATCCCTCATTTGTCCTGGCGACACCTATTAAGAAAGTCAAGTTTCGTCAACTTTTTGACAGCTCGTGAATACGTCTTGACCATTGTCTAACGTCCCGTCATGGCTGATTACGTTACTGCAAATAGATCCGTCGTTACACGCCCCCATTGTGTGAAGAAAACTGCGACCTCGAAATGAATTTACATATAGTGAACGACAGCGGTTTGTGTCGATCGATACACTCATGAATATCGATCCTGGTTGACCTCGAAATGATGGCCGTGTCAGTAACCCTCAGCCGGTTTTGCGTCTTAACATACCGAATATACGTTCCGGAAATTTTACTCGAGAGAAAATCCCTCAAAAAATTCCGTATGTAAAGTGCAGTATGCGGAAGGATCCCCACAAAAGAGCATGATCGTCAGGTTGGAAGTGCATAGATCGGAGAAGAACTTTCTCCTGGTTAGGTTGCAGCGTTACCGTTAACACCTCCCAGCCTAGATTTCCCCTTTTTCTTGTTTCCCAGGCACTGCGCTTCCAGATTTTGATATACCAAGCCGTCCGATTAGGATCCCGTACTTTTTCGGCCACAACGGGACAGTCCGTGAAATCTGTGGAAAGTCAATCTCGGTTCGACCCTTCCGGTATTCTAATATCATGCCGATTGTGTGTCATTCTAGGATAGTCAAATAAGTATGGGATGTCCCCTTACTTGAAAATGAAAGTTGTCACCGGTTGGGTGTAGTATATAGTGACGTTTGGATAATGAAGCGTGAGTGGTCCGTGGTCATGCTGGCATTATTATTATCATCGGCATGATAGCAAAAAGAGTTGGCCGGATTTAGACGCGATTGGCATTCTGAGCGGAATGGGCATCACAATGCTTTCACTTGGTTCGTGACTGGCATAGCTGATCTATGCACCTTGAACTTCAATAGCCCGAGTCTTACCGGACAACTTGCGGGTCAGACACTATAGAGCGCATGTTTTGATTCCGGTGCATGTGATACCTTTATTTGTAGTGTATGTGTAACAGGAAAGGGATCTAGTTTGCGTGTGTATGACTGAGATGAAAAGGGAATCTGAAATAAATAATCTGCTGGAGTAATGATGATTACGCAAGGTGAGAGAGAAGGACATACTGGGAGGATAATGTTATCGAACTGATGCATGCATGACCCTCCTTAATGTAAATAGAATGGAGATTACTTACAAACGGCTTGACTCGAATGCACAGTAGTTATCCGAGAGCTGGTGTACCTATAATAGGGTACTGCATAATTCAAAGAGGCGGTGACCTGTTGTAAATGTAATTGTCTACTGATTGCAACCCACATACTCATAAGGTACCATTATGAAATATTTCTGTTCGGATTTGTTCACTTTCACTCGACTATATAAAGGGTCACGGTGTCACATTGTTGTTACACACTTGTGTTACAAAGTAATCAGCTAGTTTATGATTATATCCTGTTAATGATCTCGATTTGATACTGTAGGTGTGTAAAGCCATAGAGTACCAGTGCAGATTTGGGACCGAGGTGTAAAGAAAAAGTAGTTCATTCAACGATGAGGTCCATAAAAATCGCAAAAGATGGAGAATGATAATGAGTCTTTGCACCTGAGTGCCGGGTGTAGGTCACTGGTTCACTGTCTTATTGTTCCACCCAAACAAATGGGATGCTTTTGTAATGCGACCATTTCGCTTTCGACCTCATTCCTCTCCTGACTTCCCAATTGCTCGCCATTACTTTATAGGTCACATGCTGACTTGCCGATAGTGATCCGCGTCCATATTAAGAAGGTTGGCGGAAAGTGTTGTCCCCAGGGCTTTAATCGTAAATTAAGTTGTTATCCCGCCCCAACATTTTGTGGATCAGAAAGTAGTTGGCTCTAAAATGGAAATGTTCATTGCAGATTGCGCCCTGAAAAACAAAAAAACAAAAAAACAAAAACGGAGCATTTGAAAGCTGCGAGTTCCACTCCTGTTATATTTGCGTTGCGTGCCATGCGTACTGTTATGGAACGTGTGCATGATGGAACGGAATAGAGACAAAGGGAATAATATGATGTGTCCTGGGTCTGATTTGGAGGGCAGGCAAGCACAGGAAATGTGGAATGATAGTTGGGGGGTAGTGAGCGGGCTGCCAGAGGAGATTGGAAGTGGAAGGGGATCTCATTTCCACCCGTGGAGGGTAGGTAGGAAGCGAATAGTTGAACACTGACCCTGCCAGGAAAGCCCTACTTCGATCCTCTTAGAATTTGGGGGGAGCCGACAAGATGCAGGAAATTTCCAGAACCATGTTACAGTGTTGTTACCGGGAATTCACTTCCGTTGGGGGGTTGGTTTTATTCTAGAGCGTAATAATGATAACATGCAAGGTTGGTATACAGAAAGGCCTCTGTTATTCATGTCGTACCGAATGTATAGGGTGGCGTAATGTGGCACGTCATATCTATTTCTGCATATTTGGGACCCCCATTGTATTTGGAATAATTGGAACCATGGGTACATGTGGATTTCGGAACGTGATCAATGTCAAGCGGGAAGAAAAGTCCTTGGGTGACATTCTTGCATCCTGGGAGGGAGGCCACTAAGCACGACAAACACACTAGTGCAACTTGAACTATCACCAGACAACATTATCTGACTGACTACCCACCCACCCCATCCATCCATAGCCAGAGATAGCAGTGTGGACATTGCTATCACCCAAGTGCAGCTCGGAGGGCAAACTAATTGAGTCGGAGTGACATTTTGCCCTGTAGTGTATGTTAAAATGTAGTTTGGTTGGACAAAGTCTCCATTGCAGGAAAGCCCGGGTGTCATCAGTCACATGGGGCTATCAAAGAATGTTTTTCTGGCTGGAAGCGCTGCAACAAACAGGGTTGGACCCTGTCACAATATTTGACCAGCCTGATCGCACATACAAGTCGGGTGGCGGGGTGGGTGTAATATTATCAGATGCCACCAATTTATTCCGCGTACGTCACTACGTACAATTAGTTAATAGAGATAGCCAGCCGTCACTTGTTGATAGCCATGAAAAAAGCCCCCAAATGGGTGGCCTTGCCGGCCATTGACATTGTTGTTGGCACCGAATTAAACGCCGATCTGAAATTCATTGTCATCGGGGGATAATCCCCCTTCATAATCCTCTTAGTCACGTGCGCCACAGGGGGATGGTTGTAATCCATTCTGGCCATATCCTATACCAAGGTCTCCGATAGAACAATACCGAACGCACCGCACCGGAGTGGTACATAAAGATGGAGGCACGTACGTGCCCATTGCAAGCTCTGCCTCAGCACAAGTGAGTGGCGCCTGGACCAAACTGATTATTCACAGGCTTATTTTTATAGCGCAAAACAAGGCCACGCTTTGAAAGGAAAAGAATTCGACAATTGCAAGACGGAGGGAATTTAACGACGGTGTCGACTGCGGCATATAGGTGGAGTTGATTTTACAAACCTTTGTACACACAACACGCGTGTCGGAACGTAACCGCGGCTTTATTGCGGGAGGGCCAAGCAAAGTTCACGTACTACATAGAGGTCGTACGGGGACGTACCCCACCGATTGGATGCAGAGTCGGGCTTTGATTGTGCTTTGTTGATGTTACTGGTCATGGTCGCCTGCCTTTGGGTGAAGGTGATGCCACTGGGCCCAGGACGTCACGCGGGCCTTTATTCCGCCTCCTTCACCTGGTCACGTACCGTCACGGAAGTCGCTAGGCTGGGGGAAAGCCGATTATCACGTTTTGTTCATACTTGAATAGTGCCTGTTTATAAGCAAAGTTTCATTTTTGGCGGTATTAGGTCCGTTACTGACTGCATTGTCATCATACTGTATTAGCATATTGGAGAAACTTTCCGGAATTGTCAACAATCTGTTTATTGTTTCCTTGCCAGTTTTTATTTATCCTTATTTCTATTTTTTTCTGAATTTTTATTTTCATCATTATTATTTTTGTCTTATTTTCTTCCCGCAGGTGAAGCAAGAGCAGTATTCAGAATACGTCGATTCCGTGGGAACCCAAGTGGTACAAACTACTATTTTTTATAACAAGTATTTTTTTCAACAATATTTTTTAACTTTTTTATCACGATCATGTGATTATACACACCCTGGCAATAAACAGCTTCTGAATATGCCGAGTAATAGCACACCTGTTGCTCCATTCATGCCCAGACCTATATTCGTCGACAACTGGTTCTGTTTATTTGGAACAAAAAAGGGGCTATCATCCAAGGTAGGAAGAGTGGCCCAGTGTGTACAAAAAAAAAAGTTTGCAAAATAGAGCGTGATTCTTAAAAAAAAAAAAAACCCGCCAATAACAGACAGTTATATCCTTTAATATATTGTAGGTCCGTGTGCGTGATAAATTAATTTACAGCTAACATTATCTGAAGAGCCACAAAAGGAAATATTTCTATGACAGAAGCCACGGTGACCTTGGACCGAGGTGACCCCTCGCGGGGCTTTTTTTTCCGCCATGACGGACTCTCCGTAAAATAATTGCCTGGGGCTCTCTACGTTCACTTTCACCTTGACAAGATCCACTTCCACAATAGTGGTACAGTAAGTATCGCTCAGTCTATCAAAGGTCTCAGATTACATTATAAGAGTCTCTTCCGTATATGCAATTCGCAAACTTTGCCCAACCGTGCACTACGAGACTATCCAGCATGTAGTGAAATAGCCTTGAAACTAATCTAATCGAGTCCAGTAGCGGTTCATTGCAACTAGTCCTATCCCACCCACGTACTATTTTTGCTTTGATAAACTCAGCCGGTTCAGAGGACCCAGAAATGAAACATACCGCGCGATGTTGAAAACCGTCCCGACAAAGGTCAAGAGGTCGGTTCGAGCAATGTTTTTAAAATCCATATATTTTTTTAAAACATCCCGATAAAAAGTCATATGAAGTACTGTCACATGGCCATATGATACAACTGACAGGATAATCTATTATTCAACCTCCCCCTCCCCCCTCCCCTTTCTGACGTTATAAATTATCATCGACACTCGACTAGTATCAGGCATTGTTACACGTGCACCACACATGAAACAATGTAAAGATGCACCGTAGACAATTTCGAAGGGAGGAGATTCGACAAAAAAAAGTGTTCCGCAGAGGCCTTTGGTACCAGTCCGTGAATGGTCCAGTTCGTGCTTTTCCAAGCGTGGCCCTCATTTCCGAGAAACGCAATTTAGGCCGGCCCAATCTCTCCTGGCCACGCATGATCCATTCACGGCATATCAGGTAAAAAGGGGTGAGATGAAAATCACGTCACAAGGACCATACCTCCATTCACCCAACACTAAGCGTATAGGTCATGGCCTTTTACACCATTTTGACTTCAGCAGGTAATTCTGTTAGGTGAACGCTTGCTACGAAAGCTCTGGAAAGCCCCTTCCTCATCCATCTAAAAATACAGCATGGGGGCTGGACCCCGGCCGAAGCCGTCCTTAGTAAGGTCGGCCCGGAAATAAACTCCGGAGCGAGTACCCCCTCCCTGTGACGTCAAGACAGGAAAAGAGCGGGCCTCCAGGCCCCTACTGGCGCCGCCCCGACGCAGGCGCCACTAACACCTTAGCCTACATCTTTTCCTTGGGGAAAGCGTTTTTCACTTTCTCCATACCGAGACCTTACCTGTAATGCGCTCCCACCGGTGCGGGTAGGGGGGGGGGGGGGGGG
>KZ538474.1:0-30148 GCA_000934665.2 Catajapyx aquilonaris | reverse complement strand
CCCCCCCACATGTCCACATGTGATTAGGTGGGTGAGGAGGTCTGGAGGGAAGGATGAAGAGGAAAGTAAACAAGCAAGTAGGGTACGGGGTGGAGAATGCATGGGTTTTGGGAACAAATACTGGGGGGTACACCGTACATGGTAGGGTATAAAAATGTAGCACCATTTTATTAAAAAAACACAAATTGCCATTTTTAGTGTTTGGATTTATAAGGCTATAATACAGAAAGGGTGTAACGGGGTAAATTAAATAATTGCGAACTTTCGAGTACCACACGGTCTACTTGGTATTCGCCACATATCTTACTGACGCTTGGGAAAAAGAGCGGCTTGAGTGGACCTTGAACACAGTCTGTACCGGCATTAAAAATACGGAGTGTCGAAATCCGTTGCAGAACGAAAGGGGTTGCATAATGAGTGATGAGTCAGATTGACTAAGAGTTGCTTATGTCCGGAAGGGGAAGTGACCTTTGAGTCGATCAGGTGTCCAAAGTGCAAGTGGGGGGAAAAAAAATAAATTCGCTGAGGTCGATATTGGGTCGACATGATTCTTCATGTAGCATGGTACTTTCATTCATCGAATATATAAACCGCGGGGGATTTTACTTACGCATCAGTTATACAAGGCTACAAGTGGCTGGCGGTTGTAAACAAGCCAGCCGGTTGCAAATTAGGTACCGGTATTCTAAATTGCCATATGTGCGGCCTAGGATATTTGACCACTATTTTTACGGTCGTATGAATTACGAAGATTTTACACAGCACTTCAAAGTGCGTCATTAAAGTTCCAAATATGATCTGACCCATTTTCTAGTAATATCGCTACTTTAGCCTGCTCAGGAGATGATGTAACTTCAAGAGCTGCAAAAAATAGCGTTTGCTTAGGTGGGCCTGCAATATTTGGTAGCTGTTATTCGCCTCGGATTAATTTAAAAAAAAAAAAGTGCTAATATGCCTGTAAGAGCTTCACGCGCCATCTATTGGAAGGGAGTGGAACTTGCTGGGTCCAAATTGCAATAAAGGCGCGATAATTTCAGTATAGTTTTCGTACCCTGTACTGTCAATATGGCCTGTTGACAAATATGGTGGAGCCTACATGTCGTTCCGATTATGTTACGGGTATACAGTGGTAAGAAAAGCCTGAGTCAGGCGTCTTTTATAAGACGTTTTGTTGCCGTCTCAAGTTCAACTCGCTGGCAAAAGGTCGTGCAAAAGGGTGACCCTTGCATGCCCTCCCCGTCTCTTTTTTTTCTGTTATCTTTAAAGGGTCTCCCAGCATTGTGTGCTGCAAAGTGTAAACTAACACCGTGTTACTGCCAGATGTGTGTCCGGGTCACGGCCAAAGGAAGAAAAGATGCCCATGTGCACAGCGCTATTTTTTTTTTACACACCAAAGTTTTTGAGCCAAAATAACTGGAGCTTTGAAGAGGGCGTAACTAAAGACCGGGTTTCTTCGTCTTGTGGACAAAAACAGTGCAAGTTTCACCCAAGGAGTGAAAGGTGTTTAAAATTTCAGGGAGGTTTCCCTGGCCTTGCAAAGACTCTATAAATATGCCACACGACTCCAGAAGTTTCTAACGTTTCGAATTTGCCCCCCCCCCCCTCCACCCACCATCATTGTAATGATGCTGAGTAGACTCTTAGATACAGTCATGAACTTATGATTGCATGACGCCATCTCTGAATGGGCTTTCCAGTGCAATATCTCTCTCATCGTGTACTGTAGTTAGGTCAGTGATATGTCGCTTGACTGAACAAATAATGTCAGATGCAGGCAGGCAGACAGGCAAGGTGTATCACTCGTTTCCCGCCTATAGGCAGAAAGTGTGATAGGAGAAATTACGATTTTCACCAAGGAAAGTGTGCTACCCGTCTCTATAGGCCAGGGCTGCAGGCACGTCTCACTCGTCCACTTCCTTCCCAGCTAAGCGCTGAATAACCACATGAAAAAGGGTCTCCATAATTTCAGAGTGAAAAAATAGAACAGGGCGCTTGAGAAAAAAAAAGTTTTTGCGAATTCATGGTACTACTGCTTGAGAAAACAGCACACATGTGCACGGAATATGTATATAGTAATTAGGTGAAGAATCAGTCCTGTGCGTTAAGCTTGCTTTCAGATGCGTGATGGTAATGATGGGGGAGGGGGGGGGGGTTATAAACGAATACGCTACCTCAGTTTTAAATATGGACACACTTTTTTTCGCAGGTAAATAAAAAAAGCGAGGGATTTCTCTCGCGAGAAATCTTTGAGATGCTACAGCCCTGAAGGTTTTTGGGATGTGGAATTGCCCTTATAGCATGGGGGGTTTCGCCAGCTTTTTCTCGTGGGAGTGACAAAAGGTAAACAGCCGGCGGAAACGGGAAGATCAGAGTGGCAACTTCACCTTGTTTACTCAAGATAACAGCCAAGTGACTCCACTGACCCCGAAATTCTGGAGTCTCCACCTTCCCGCGAAGAAAGCTACTCTGGTTTGGGTGGAAACGGGAATTTGCACGCTGGTTTATGTATTCATAACCTCGCGCAACTTCGCCCTTCATCCATGTGCAATCATTCAAGAAGGTTGGCTAAAAAAATCACGATAGACGATAGGCGCACCGATAGTCAGTTTGAATGTAGAAATACAATGCGTGATTGTAATTTATTGGATAGGATAACTTATCGCGTGTGATTAGTGAATTGCAAACATAACAACGATATGAGGCTTCCAGAGTGTACTGATAGTGTGTCGTGCTTTCACCTTTATACTATAGATATTTAAAAATTGTGAAAATGTGGAGTGCAATCAGGGTGTACTTACGGTACATGCTCATCCAGCTGATTCGTTGGAGCGTGATCGGTGGCTATATAGTATGGGAAAGAAAATTACCAGTGTTTTTATCCTAAAGAATCGATGATGGGAATGAGGACAGTACGGTACTGTTGCAACAATTTATTTATGGCACAATTAGGAACATCAGAGAAGTCGCGTCACAACTATATCAATGTACAAAAATGTAAAACTGTGTAGTGACGTGCCAGCAGGTTATTCTTTTCTTATTTAAAAAGTCTCTCAAGGCCTGTAACATTTAAAGATGAGCCTTAGTGTGAAGGTCTTTAGATTAGATCGCCGCCACCTATTCAAACTGTGCATGAAACTCGACTTGTCGCTATCTGAAAAAGTCAACATGACGATCTAAAATTAAAGCTTTGTGAGCACGTTTGACAAGTCATCCCACAATCTGACTGCTGGAAAAGACCCCCTCTTTTCACTTCCTATATATGATGCTGATTAGAAGATTCTCTTGCTGATTTCTGTTACGAAATAGCTGATGCAGCTCGGGATAGGAATTTGCTGCAGGAAGCGCGCCTACCTGTTGCCTGATATGATCGTCGTGATCATTTAGGTCGTGGAAATCACGTGAAGTTCACGTGGCACGTCAATAGTACTGCATCTCCAGCCTGATGGAAAATTATTGTACTCGTAAAATTTTTGCCAGCCTACATTTTTGTCCAAATTGGGAGCAACTTTTCTTGGGGATTAATAGAAAGCGTGAATGTTTATGGACGGGTCGTGTAAAGTTGGAGCACGAATGTTGCTAACAACAGGATGAATAAAGAAGGTGTCATTAGAGACGCTGAAGATTCTCGGGATTCTGCCAGGCCGACGCGATTCTTGCCGAAATCGTAGACCGAATAGTATCGGCGAAGAAAGGTGACGCCCAAAATCCAATCTGGATATACTTGATGGTTTATGTCAAAATTCGTCACGCAGAGGGTATCGTTAATCTATAGGATAATAATATGGATATAAGTTACAAGGTGCTCACAGACACTGTTGTATTGGCCTACCTTAGTGATGTAATCTACAGGACTGAGTGGAAATACCCCTTCGCGAAATATGAAATTGATATCTGGCATGTGTTGCACATGGGAGCAATTGACCTGAAAATGGAATAAAGTCAATTTATATTCGACATTAAAAAATTAATAACAAGGATTTCTCACCACGTACACCCCGTTGGAATCCAGGGTCGCTCCTATTTCATAATGAATGCGAAGAATATCCTCCTCTGGGCCTACTATTACGGTACTTCCTGTGTCTAGTATAGCTTTACAAGTATACATGCATCCTAGAACCGTGCGAGGTACGCTCACCCTGAAATAATCACAACTAATCTGGAGTATGCTCTTAAACATAGCGAAAATAAATGCTATAACAAATATGATTATACTGTGCCATTCGCAGCTGCCAGTAATAGTAAGCGTCTTTCCCTGCTTCTTTCTCAACTGATATGTAGGTCAAGTCTCCTTTGTAATGATCAGCATTCGAACCTCCAAGAATCAATTCGCCTCCGTCAGTGCCATTGTCAACATATCTGCAAGTGACATACAGAATGTTACTGTTGTAACCAACGTAATTGCTAGAGAATATTAATCGCTTCAATAGTCATTACGTTGAACAGATTACCGTTTCAGATAAAATGAGAAGACAGGATCCGGAATCTTGGTCTGATTCCAGATGTTGCTGAGGACAGTTTGGGTAAATCCAGGAACAGGGTAGCCCATTCCCAGAACTCCGTCCAAATTGGAAATACTGGCGGTCGAGTTATCGACTTCCACTGCTTCTCCGAAGAATTGCCCCTGGATAGTGATTCCTGCTATGAGTACATCGTCCTTAGACAGGAAGCCGGATACGTTGCCAGTTGCATATGTGATGCTGAAGTCGGTTCCATTTTGCACGTAGGTACTGGACGCGTTGGACACGTATTTCTTGTGCTGGGCTTCGCGTGCAAAATTGTTGCATAATACAATACACGAATGGATGATTGCCTGTTGCACTACAAATTGTCAGCGCGCATTTAAAAGCAGATAATTACAACATTTATAACTGCTTATAGTAACACAGTATGATACAGTGTGACTGAAATTTTTTGTTGACAGCAGGAGTTCAGTAAATAACATTCCGCCTATTATTACATAAGGCACCGTCTGTCTCAGAATTATTATCTCCCGATATACATTTTCCCATTCTGCTGAACAACTTGATCATGATCTGTCACCACCTGACCCCTAACGTCGGTGAGCTGAAACATTACAATACCAACTGTGGGATGTGACTACCGATTCCAGATTTGATTATACTTTCAAAGGAGGCTATGGAAACCATTTCCGTGCCATTGATCTCGACCAGACCCAATGGATGACTAGTCTTTCTACTATCAATTCAAATGAGTTGCAGGAGTCATGGCAATCTATCTGATATCTAGTCACTATTAGAATTATTTACAGCCATTCAGGTTCTCGTATTCCTCAAAGTTGAATGTAGGAATTACGGATGTTGAATTATTGTAACACATGCGCGTAAATATAACATGACGCTACTATGCTCGTGAACTATACAGTAGGTGTAAATATAACTACGTCTACGAGAATAAGATTTTTGCTTACCGCAGTTGCTCACGTTACACTGAGATGAATATATCCAAAAATCAGAAGAACCTGTGTCGAAAACAACGCTGAAATTTTGAGGCGCAGTGTTGTTAAGAGGTTTTCCAACTGTAACTGTACCCATATATGCAACCTATAATGGCAAATGGAAAATTATAATCGTGGTGATTAGACATTATGTAATTAGAAAGACCAAGAAAAGATCAAAACATGGACTTACGTCACAATAGTTGCTAAGGGTAGTGCGGGCGATCTGAGCTCCATCTCCTATCAGTTGTTGGCGAGCTGATTTGACTTTGTGCAGTGAGATCCTAATGATTGCGAATGATGTTAGGGTAACTTGAACAATAGTGCTTTCTTCTTTCTACCCGCATGAAACTAATGTTGACTTACCGAACAAGGCAGAAGACGTCGCAAAATGGGACGAAAACCGCTAAAAACAGGATAAACGCACGCATGTTGACGAGAAATAACTATAAAGACCCTTTTTCACTACCATGACAGTTTTCTAATCTAAACTAGACTAGATAGCACCATGATACTGGTATAGGTGTGACGTACAACTCCGGGTGTTATCTATACAGGCTGTGCAAAAGCCACTTGAAGTTGTTTTTCATGAACCTGGCTTTGATCAATTGCATGTATAATTACCATGGCTACATATCAGTGCACCACGCCATTGCTGCTCAGTGAACAAATGGTATTTATACTCCAGTCTTTTTATGACATTTGTTATTAAAACTGGCCATGCGCCCTATTGATGCCTAACACGTGCTCCCCATCAGTTATCGAAAATACTTCTGCTTTTGCAAGAACCTCCAGGAACATGCCAGAGTGCCAATTGTCACATCATTGCCTCAGACTTTACCCACAAATCACACCCTATATGGTACTGTACAGTACTCGACATGATTTTTTTTTTGTTGTTGTTTCATCCAACCTTAGGACACTAAGATAAAGAGACTTTATCATGGACTGGCGATAATAGTCGGGTAATCGCCCCACTTGTAAATGTGGAGTGTCTTTAAGCTGCGAGTCTAGTAGCAGCATCTAGCTAGGCTGATAGATAGGATTTGTTCCTTACGTGTCCCAGCTAAGAAAAAGGTTATCTCCCAGTGGATGGAGGCTAGGCCCAATGACCTCTCTGGGGGCTGCTGTGTTGCAAGGGAGATTTGTTTGCCACTGATTCAATGGGATCTCTTTCTTTATCCCCCGCTGACATTCCTACTTGACATACAGTGACCCGGACTCAGCCAAAGTCCTCGTCTCGACGGTCATTCCCTGTTGCCTGCTCGAACGCCGCTGCTGATTGTGTCTTAGCAACCTCATTTCTCATGCTCCGAATATAACCACGGGCCTTTTGCAAGCCTGGTACGGAACAAAAGAGTAAAGTTGCGAGAAGAAACATCCGGGGGAGGAGGAAAAGTGGGTGGGTTATGAGGAAGCAAAGTGCAAGTGGCTAGAAAGCATAAGTTTTATTATTCGTCAAAAGGCCACATGCACTTGCCACTTAGTAAACATGCTCTCCATAAATCCTATTGTAAGGTAGGTAAAAATAGCTGGCGAGCAGATCCCATTGTACAGACTGGTGGGTGAATGCGCTTCGTGCAGTAGCTTATGTGCTTCCTACTATTTGCATCCAGTACCACTCCCCTGCCGTCAAATTCTCTACCTTTTTTCCTCGTCAACCTCGTAGCCTGGCCTGAAGATGAATGCCGTTGACGTCACTTGTTCAAGGTTGGCATGGCCGAGTTCGTCGGGAAAAGGACCCTGAAAAATCCCCCATGTGACACACTTGCTGGGCGCCCATCTTTCAATTCTCTACTCGAGAATTAATTTCTCTCGAAGGCTGCGAGAAAATTCTAAGGCGGGCGGGGGGATATGTCAGAGGAGTAAAGGAATGGCTGGGGAAATGCGCGGCACGTTCATTTTCTGTTTTTTTTCGGAGGCCAGAAAAATCATTTGGGGAGGTGGTGTTTGTCGGTTTATTCGCCGGAAAGAACAATCGTAATTGCGAGGGAAAGGATTGAGAGAACACTGGCTCTTTGTTTCCTCACCCTATGCATTTTTCATGGTCCCGCTTTATTATTCCTGCCACGGCCAACATTCCTACCTGCATGCGGCTCTCCCTCAAGACAAGGCGACATGGCAACAAAGCACTAGTCTATCATATCAGGAAGCAAACAGATATACAGTGTGTTGCCACACTGCGCTAAAATAGGATGACTGTCTAATGCTCAGGACTACACTAACAGATAAAGAGCATAAGGTGACAGTGCAAAAGTCAATTGATCATTGTGTTGTTTTTTTGGGGTCCGATGATAACAGAGGAGCGTTAAGGAGAGTATAATGCGGTTTCTCTACTGATAATAACTATGGTGTAATGCAATATTCGCTTAATGGCCATCGAGTTAAAATTAGCCTTCCTTTCATAAGCCGGGCTGAACTTCCTGGATGAGATATGGAGCGCACCACTAATCTAGTTTTCTATGACCTATGTCTAACTTTTGTATTGTTAAGCATCAAGGGCAAAGAGTGACCTCTTACCTGAATTTGCACAAGCTTGCCTCGAACAAATAATGGCCCAATTGCACACAGGTACGGTATAAATATATGACAGCATCCCTGACATATGCCCTACTACTACTTTACATAGATGCTAACGGAAGTGTTTATACCATACTATACATTATACAAGTAGTCAAAGGGTCCGCATGAAGCGATAGTGTTCACATGAAGCATGTAAAACACGAGATTTCGTATGAATAGGTCGATGTTATCAACTACTCGATACGATGTAGAGGTCATGTTCATTACGGCGATTGATTGCACAATTATAATCTGCGACATCTAGTATTCCATGATTTGCAACTGCGATATCCTGTTCTAGGAGTTAAAAAAAAACTCTTTACCCTATCACCCCATTCACTGTGTTGAAATCAGTTGAAATGCTGCAGCTTTGACGAGAGTACTACATAATATGATACAATGCTTTCGTACAGATCCGTTACAGGCGCTGTGCAAGTCTGCTGGTAGCAGCGCCCAACAGTGCCTATGCAGTGAACTTTTTGAAGCTATATAGAGGAAGCAGTTTTACCAACACCTGTGGATTGTTATCAATATATTCAGATCGGATAATAATAATGAATGCATGATCTGCAGATTCTTAGCATGCGTGCCTTGCTGGTAGCAGTCATTTATTCACAGGCCATATTCAAAACGAAATGTTATTGGATGTGATATTTTGATGCTTATAGGAGCCGCTTATCTGGAAATATTAAATGCTTTCACTTAAAAATACTGAGGCAATAATGAATTTCGCTTCGATACAAAATTTTCCATCATTTTGAGCGACCTAATACTCAATTAGTTGGATAAGAAAAGGGGGAAGTAATCAATAATGGCAAATTCATATTCGGTGACACTTTATTGCATGATTTGCAAAGTACTGATATAATATGCACATGCAGTATAACATTTTAGTTCAATGCATGTATCGTACCAGTAATGGCTAAAACTTTCGCCTCACAGTCATAAAATCGGTCGTTCAATAATGCTGTAAAGTGGGGAAAAAACCGGCACTCGGAGTTGTTTCTCGTTCCTATCACTGGATGGCAACACACTGCAGCATGTGGTGTAAAACTAGCTCAAATTACAGCGCATATCATCCGGCTTTTATCTGTCATATAAAATAATCATTGTGCAGTTTGTAACCCATGATCGACGGGCTGTGAAACAATTCGATATGTTCCGAGCCAGCTGGACCACATCTTTGTCACACATATAACTGATTAGAAACAATATAATGCTCTGCTCTCTGACTCCCATTTTTATTCTAAATGATAAATGTGCAGTAGACGGATGATCTGCATCAAGTGTTAGCATGTAACTGTGAGCAAAAATAATGTAGAATTTAAAGGAATGACTTGATCTGCTTGAACACACTTTTATTAATTATTATTAATTAAGAATGTTCTCATTACTAATATGTGGCATAAGTCCTCCACATCCATTGCACACAGGTACTTAATTTTTGTTAGGTCAACGTCGTCGTTATCTTTTTTAGGCTGCTTTTACAGTTGCAATGACATTTTCTTTATTATATCAATTCCATGTCTATAGTGCAGGTATGACGTTTTTCTCAGACTATCCACAAATATGACACAGTGCGACATTTGAAACAATAATTCATTGGCAGGTTGAATTGCGGCCATATATCTATAAGGTGGACTGCTGAGAAGAGTACGTCAGCTTGTGGTGTATTGAAATGCCGTGCTTTTCTCCCATTGATGCTTTCGTGGAATGAATGACAAGGTCCCTGCCCCCCAAATTATCGAACCGTTTGTCCCTTGGCGGTCTTAAGAATATGGCAAAGTTGGCACCTGGGCAGATAGTTGGCGCCGGCGGTCCCCGCAAAAGCCCATCCGACCAGCAGCCTGCATGGCCGATTCAGGTGAGTTTGTTTACCTTGGTTACCGAATCTATTTCAAAGCCCACCGTATTGCCCAACCCGTCTTAAACGAACCTGATATCGACTGAATTTTAGAGTAGCACCATTACCTGGATTTTTCAAAAGTTCCTTGTTAGTAATTGCACCTCCTACTCCAGCTGATTTACTACCACACGTTTACCTCAGTGTTGATTTCAAGCCTGGTGGTCGACGCCCTTGCCAGAATTGTTCGACCTTTTTTTTTTAGAGCACTATGATTTTTGAATCTAGATTTTAGGTACATAAATTCTGCATGATGTGACACATAAGATGTAAATGGGAGGTGAGTAGGAAGTACATAATATTGCGCATGACTTGGATACTTCGTCAGTAATAAAATATTTGAAACAGCTGCCTATAGTGAAAATTATATGGCCTGTAGATCAATATCTGCATCGTAACATCTAACATATAGGGCGATTT
This sequence comes from Catajapyx aquilonaris, assembly GCA_000934665.2. Taxonomy (NCBI): domain Eukaryota; kingdom Metazoa; phylum Arthropoda; class Diplura; order Dicellurata; family Japygidae; genus Catajapyx; species Catajapyx aquilonaris. The sequence continues at coordinate 19,808 of KZ538474.1, read as the reverse complement.
ATTTTTCCCCACCTCTGAAGATTTAAATGTGGTCAGAACTTAATCGGTATTCTGAAAACCATCTTAAATCATTTGTGAAGTGGGTAGGGTGCACATGTAGACTATAAACTGCTCTTATTTACCACTAATTCAAGCTACTGTTAAAGATTTATTTATTCATTCATTCATTCATTACATCACTGCGGCATTATCCCAAAAAAGGGGGGTAGCCAGCGACGACTATGCTGTATTAAAATGTTCTTTCGGCATTAAAAACACGGTAGAATCACATAAATATTGACATAACGCTAGTATTATCAGCAGTATTATTAGCAGCTATATATTTTCCTCAACCAACCCACCTTACGTGCAATATCACACCACAACTCTCTGGTTCATAATTTTCCAAAATATCGACGAAGGTACTAATTGAGAATAAACGATCGCTAATTTTTCTGATTCATAATGCCTCGACCATTATATCACCGGTATCCAACCAGAAGGGCGGATAATATCAGCAATTTGCCTGAAAATAGCTCTATTCATAACCCCCCCTGTCAAGCTGTGGGAATGAGCCCCCTATTCTTTTTTAGGTAGTTTGAAAAATTGCAAGAAATTTTTGGAGGGCGGCGCATTGACATCCAGCTGCGAGGCTTAGAAACAGAGGATTGGGTGGTAGAAGGGAAGGGTACAGTGTCTGGCAGCCAACCCAGCTAGTGTATTGATTCAAATTATGGCGTCCTGGTACGGAAATAATGAAGGTGGATCAAGCAGGGCGTAGTTATAAGAGAGAGGGGGCCACTTGGTACCAGGTGCCGCTCTTTGTATACACTCCCTAACAAAATCAAGTCACCTTCATTTGCATGTCATGGTGACAGAATTATCACTGGATTCAACAAATGGCATTCTCGAATTTATTGAGAATAATGGGATGTCAGCATGTGTAATCTAGGTGGGGGAAACTGCATGGTGTTAGTACCTCTTTGGCAGGGAGTGTTATTTGTCTTGGTTGCCCATGGGAACTTTTGACGTGCTTGACTTCCACTGCTGCATAATGCAAGGCTACTGCCTTTCAACTTTCTGGAGGACTTTTTTGAGCTCTTCCACTCTTGCTAGCACGAATCACACCTGAGTTTGGCTTGTGTTTTAAGACGGATACAATGTTTTTGGTATTACGTGACCACATGATTGGGCTCGTTATTTTATGGTCATTCGGAGTGTTATTGAAGACAGTCAGAATGTTGCGATGTGACTAAACGTAGGTTTTTGGAGAAAAAACACTTTTGATATGAGCAAGCTAAGTTGAAATGATGAGTGTTATTTTTCTGACTCTTTTCCGAACACTATATAGCAGCTTAATTGGTCAGCAGTGTACTTCCAATGTAGTCTTGGCCTATACACACCAGCGATTTATCGTTACAATCTAGTCACGCTGATCCTTCTTTAGTACTAGACTCATTGACAGGCTACAGCAGTTGTTCTCTGACAAACCTATAGCTGCCCCTGTAATTATCCTGTTTTCCGCCTTCCCAAGTGGTCGGATAAGTTCTATTACATGCTGAAACAAATCAATCTAAGACTTCAGTGACAGTGACATGCTGCCTCATTTCGATTTGCGCTTGTATACATGTTACTACAAGTGCTTGTGACAGTTGCACTGAATAGGCCAATAAAGTTTCTAAACAAAAGGTGAGAGAACTGTCTAACTGCGGCATTGATTATATCACTGATTACTGATTAATACTGGTAGATATAGTTTAGTGATGATTTTACTGTGATATTTATCTCCTGTTGAAACACTGCATGAAATATTTCGAGTAATTTTCTGCTCAAATGGTATGATGTACGGTATCGCTCATGTTTCGTCTTGAAACATTGGACTATGTGTCTGCATACTAACGACTTTGACTACTTCATTTGAGTAAGCTGTTGGTTAATCGCCACTCAATTTTAGGAGTAAATTCTTTGCGTTCCCTGCTTGGGTGATTATCACTGTCTACCGAGAATCTCTCATATGGAGCTCAATAATTATATGGATCAATTTTTCCAATATTTTAAATACTTCTTTTTAGTGTAGGAGCAAGAAATATTAAAGGGCATTTTAAATACTCATTATTATTGCAACATTGCATAAAATAGAACCATTTTATTGGCGAATGTGCACTAGCTAGGTACTGTTTATATTATTCCTTGTTCAAAGAAAATGAATTAAAACTATGAATAGTTAGAGAATGTGACGTACAGTAATTGGTACTCCGGTACTTATTGGAAGGTCATGATACGAAGCAACACAACAAAAATGCATCCATTCATTTGGTACTGTACTATAGGGCTCAAATTATTTTGGCCACTTTATCCTGGTCTTGAAGCAACCCTTCGCACAGGCCCCACGGTGAGGAAGTGTGTATGTGTGAAGGGTTGCTTCAAGACCAGGATAAAGTGGCCAAAAGAATTTGAGTCTCATAACAATACGTGTAGGGCTGCTGAGACTTGGTGAGACAAATATTTTATCAGAATATTGTGCGACTATCCCGTCACACCCAAGAGACACACTGGCTGCATATGGAGATAGGATAACTGCCAGTTTAGCCAGTACTCTTGGTAGGTGGGAAGGTTATATTATAATAATAATAATAATAATAATAATAATAATAATAATAATAATAATAATAATAATAATAATAATAATGCATTTATGAATATTACTATTCTACAGCCTCTTAACTCAACGTAATGTGCATCGTAAATGCAGGTCACCGGAGAGGTGCACTTAGTTGCAATATAGCGTGCCGAGGGCTGCTGCAAATAATTAATGGCAAAATGTTGACAGAGTATAAGAAAGAAAGATAGGGGTGGAACCACTGCAGGTGGAGTAGAAAGGCATAACCTTGCTACAGAGGGGGACGTCATCGCGACGGCGTGGAAGAGTGCCAAGGCTCTTGCCGACCCTTAATAAACTACTTCAAGGGTCATATGGCATCAGTCTTCTCTTGTTATGCCAATGTTGCATTCTGGACAATATTAGGTTCTTCTGACTGTGAATATCAGATAGTTCACAGTTGTTTATTCCGGTCTGCCATAATTGTTTTTCAATCGGACAAATGGATCTGGAACCATGGGATCCGTTGATACGTCCGAAAGTTTTAATCAAGAGGCAAGGTGAGAATTGTTAAGAGTTTTTTCGCAACTCGTGTTTTGCTCGCCAATTCATGTTTGACCCTCTCACATTCTTCCTTTAAAAATCCGTATGGGGAATGAGCAAAAATGTAATATACATTCCACTGCAAGTTGCAGCAGGAATGTATAATATATTACATATTTGCTAGAGTAGACAGTTGCCATCATGAGTAGAAATGTTCTCTCGTTACAGTAGGCTATAAGGCAAACTATTTAAATCCTGTCGGCGATTTTCCCCTCTCGAAATAATAAATTATTAAATTGACGCTAATGTGACGGTAGAAAGTGCATGCTGCGCACTCTCGATACCTACAGTATATGGCTGTATAATATTATTATTTAAATAGTTTTGTTTGTCCATGTATAATGAGTAAGAAAAGTGAAAATGCGCAGTTCCAAGATAATAAGAGTAGTATTTTTGCATTTCGAATGTAAGAGGCCAACTTTTTTTTCCCAGAAGTGGACAGGGTAAACCGAGCCAAAGTTACGTTATTTCCGAATCTTCTCGGCAATCATTTAAACGACTCAAACTGGGTTTGAATTTTAGCAGTGTAGCCTACTCTTGGCCAGATATTATTGCTGAAACTTGTTCTTTCATAATATAATACGTGAGTGCTACTACCTATGGTGTCTTCCTCACCTGATGATCTTCCTCTATAGTAATGGCACTCGCAAGATACATACATATACGAGAGAACGGATGTCGACGCAATCATATATACCGATTATACGTGTATAATTTGTCGATCCCGAGGTTGCCGTAGCAGTTTGGGTGGTGCCAGGTACCTTACCGTAATAACCAATCACGAAGAAAGATGATTTCTATGTTACTTGATAACGGCGAAACTTCCACTGAAACTTGATATTGAGATAGACAGACCAAACGTTGATTGGGCTCCGACCCAATTTGGGTTGCAGTCAACCCGATAATCAAGACAACCCAACTGATATTTTAGCCAAACAATGAGCCAGATATAAGTGTGACTCAGTTGTAAGATAACCTAACCTCTAGATATATTTTGAACCGATATGTTTTTGTTGTCACTTTACTTACAGTATTAGGCTTACGAAGTATAACCTACAAGTCAATCTTGCCTAGAACTTGCAAGTGAAGGGCAAACACTGGTTTTTCACTATTTCCATAACGGTGGGGCAATAATACCTCGATGTATTCGGTGTACCGGTGATAAATGTACTGATAGCTCAAAATGTATGCCCAGCACAAGCCTCCCAAACACTTTAGTATAGCGTCACTGAATTAACTATTAAGTGCATGATTATGGTACAGTAGAAAGTGTAACCTTTCTAACCTCCGATGTAATATATGGAAACGGTTGTGGAGGATTATGCAATATGCATGCGAAAGTTCAGGGATCCCCCCTCCACCTTTTTGTGGCATGGGAGAGGGGCTCACCTTGATTGATGAGAAGAGGAAAAGCTGTGACGGCTTAACGGTACATTCCGGCAGCACATATGCACAAATTTGACAAAGTCTCTTTGAAAAATTTTCCCCGTAACTTTGGTAGGTGAATAGGCAACATTAGATTTTCAATATAAATGGAGAAACAGAAGTCGCATTTTAAAAGGCACACAGTTTTCGCGAAAGACGTATACTTTTACCACACTTTTTCTGGTGCTGTCTCATACTGGAAAATAAACACACTTATAATCAGATCCATTTGGAGTGTACTGAGCTATAAACAAACTGGAGGAAAAAAAAATATTGGACTCTTTTTCTGCTTCTGAAGGAAAATCATTAGCTTATACTGCTACTCTGGGCCATTAGTTACCGTTTTTTATAACTGACGGAAGTGACGGCTATCAAGACGAATTAATGGATTTATTACTAGACTGTTGGCACGTATACACCAAGAATGTAGAATCCTTCAGCAATAAAACACTAACCGACTTATAAGCCTTTGTGGTGTACGTATGTGACACGCGACAACAATAATTTTGCATCGCATCGCAAAGCACCGCAGTGCAACAAATTAACGATCCTGGAGTGGAACCCAGTCAATTCATCCACTTGTTGCTCAGTTAGCCAAAAGTGCCTTGGGTCAATCGCGTTTGCATGTTCCCAGTGACAAGCACCGCTCTGCTGCAAAATTGTTAGCGCCATTGAGCCACGCAAATAAGTGAACACTCTAAGAAAAAAAAAAGCCGCTGGCACACTATTTTCTAGGATCTACGTACTTGGATTTGAGTGTTTCCTTGTGATTTCTCAGAGAGTGAAGACAGCGATGCTGAGGGAGGTCTCGGAAATGTGACCCGAATGGTACTGCGGCCTCCGGGTCACTCTGGGAAAGCCAAGAAGGGACATCTCTGCTTTGATGCTTCGTATGAAACAGGAAATTTAGGAAGAGTCGACTTCATATCTGAATTTGAGTACGACCTATTTATACGACCCGACACATGCAATCCTCGTTACAGGATATGGTTCAATTTTATTGTGGACAATGTGCGGAGCGAACAGGTTGGTAAGACTGATGTGTTGCATGTTGTAATACGACTGAACTTTTTTTCTTCATTCCTTGAAGAGAGTCATTTTCAACCTGGTGAACCTGAGCAAGAGCAAGCTGCTGTTTCGGGAAGGAATGTCGCCCGTAGTCAAGTCGACTAGCAGACCAAAATGGTAGGTGTTTGTCACACACATACCTGCCAAATGGTTGATATTTCTATGTTTTACTGCATTATTAGGCACAGAATCCCATCACGGCATGTATTTTACCACCGATCACCGGAGCATCATGGGCACCCAGTGCTGTCATTTGCCTTTGGATTTGACCGTGAAGAGGACATTTATCAGTTCGCATTTTCATTCCCGTATTCATACTCTCGTGTACAGGCCCATCTGGACACCCTGCAAAAATCTACACCTCCTCATTTCCGCAGAGAGAGCATTGCCCAGTCTGTAGTAAGCATATAACGACATAATATTTGATGTTAGGTGGTGTTAACCCTGCTTTCTCTGCAGCAACAAAGACGTATGGAGTTGCTGACCATTGGTCCAACACCGTCAACCTCATCTGGTCAGAAGCCAAAAGTGATTGTGGTTATGGCCAGGAGTCATCCTGGAGAATCTCCGACATCGTTTGTGTGTCAAGGTGAGAGCGCTTCTTTGTTATTTCTAGAACAATTATTATTATCAGACAATAATAAATGATATCTCTAGGGCTGATAGACTTTTTGGTGAGCCAGCATCCCATTGCAGTAACCCTACGTGAACATGTGGTCTTCAAGATAATGCCTATGCTCAATCCAGATGGTGTTTTTCTGGGGAATCACAGGTAAAATAATATCTGGCGTTCGAGTGAATCTTAATAGTATCCTACGATCATTGTTTCAGATGCACACTTATGGGGTTTGACTTGAATCGTACGTGGCACCAAACTTCACAATGGGGGCATCCTACCCTGCATGCTGCTAAGCAAGTGATCCTGGACCTGAATGCAAGCAAAGTAAATAACGAGATCATATTGGAATGTGCATAATTATTATTCATAACTGCCTGGTATTATAATTTATTGTTCTGCAGAATATGGAACTAGACATTGTCCTGGACCTTCACGCACATTCCAGCCTTACCGGAGCATTTATTTATGGCAACGCATATGACGATGTGTACCGCCTGGAACGTCATGTGGTGTTTTCAAAATTCATGGCACAAGCAGCGGAGGATTTTAGCACCACCAACTGCATGTACAATAAGGATCCTGTGAAACAGGGAACTGCACGCAGGTTTCTGTGTTCCTCTTTGAGAGAATCAGTCAACTGCTACACTCTGGAAGTCTCCTTTCATGGATATTTCTCTGCAGCGACAAACTCTATTGTGCCATACACCGAAGAAGGATGTATCCTTTTGCTAGGTACCGTACTTTATAACGTTGACATATTTTTTCTTAACTATTTTTACTCCAGATTTGCGCCTAGGACGTAATATTGCTAGAGCAACCTTGGACATGTACCGAGCATTAGGTGTGTTACCTCAGTCAATGCCCACTCAGATTGGTACTGTAGTAAGTTCTGCTAGAAAGCCCCGAAAGCCTAGAAAAGTGGCACCTCCCAGAATTCAGCGCAAGAAAATGATGCAGAAAGACTCTCTTCCCAGCAGTTCTGAACTTCCATCCGCAGACTCAGATTCGTCTAATTCTTCTGACCGACCCAAAGAGATTCAATTGACTAGGAGGTTGCCTCGACGTAAGCGAATCAGTGGAGTTGCCGCTGATACAGAAGCCAGTAGTGATGTGTCATCACCAGAGTCTGGAGAGGAGTTACCTCGTGTCACTTACCAGTCCAAAGAAGATTCCCCGTCGCCGAAGCCGACCTTACCACTACCTCCGCTTCCTCGACCTATGACCGTCCGCCAACCCCGCAGAGACGCTGGAAAGCCCAGCATCAACAACTTGGACTTCCCTGTCGTGGAAAACCCGCAGACAATTCCATCACGATGGCCTAACCCACCTCCGTCATCGATTCATTCCTCGTGTTTCTTTCCACCAGCTCCATCGTCCAGCACTTCCTCGGGAGACACCGCCACAGAAGAGCTGTTGAGAGGAATTGGAGGAATACGGAGTTTAAGTGGGAAGAAGGTGGGTGGAGGAGGATTGGTTTGTAGCAGGGTAGGTGGGCACTGGGTCGCTTCTGGGCCGCCACCTCGTCAACCTCTCACCCCCTGCTTGACCGTCGTGGATTTAAATTTGCTGTCCAGGAAGGGAATTGCGTTGGCCAGAGGTGGACCAGGGACCGGAGGCGGTGCCAGGGGTGGTGGGGGCGGAGGTGGGACAAGAGGAAGGGGTCGAGTTGGAAGGGCAAGGGGCAGAGGCAAGGGCAAAGGCAGAGGAGGAAAGGTCCGGAATAAAGGGTCTCCTGTTGGTGGTGCTGGAGCAGGCGGTGGCATTAAGAATGTTGGCGGTTCACAGGGAGGTGGGTCGAGGAATAAGTCGAGTAGTCCTGTGGGCAGAGGACCCAGGGCGAAACCTCAGCAACAGCGCCAGAGGCCACAGCAGAAGCGCAGGGCTAAGAGTTTGTCCCCAGGGAATAAGAAGACCAAGTAGAGAAAGTATAATTATACTGTGGCTATAGTGTTGACCATTTTGCCAAACAGTAGAGGTTATTAATCCCATCTGAATACTTTGGGCCATTGATACCTTAGGGCAAGTAATTTTTGCAACATGCCATAAGCATTTAAAAAAATTACACATGGTATTTTTATTGCACACGTGAGGTGACAATAATGTTCAGTTGTTATACCCATCAAAATACATTTCAGACATATACATAAATTCGCATAAATCTTACTCGACACCAGAATATAATTAGGCATATGCTGTATATTAGTCGAATACTAATCATCCAGATAATTTTAACCTGTTACATTTTGACATAGGATTTTAATAATTTATCAGCCTCAAACAATATCTTCAATTTCTAACACTGAGAATCTATTACACTTATTGACTTGTAATAGTTTTATTGTTGTCTACCTTACATATAGAAAAAAAATTATCCGATTTAAAGAACTTTCTGAATGAGTCGACTCTGGTCAAAACTGCCAGTTTCATCCAGTATTAGCAAATGTGAATGTGACGGTTGAGGAAGACACTTATGGCTAGTGAATTCTACACACTTGCATTGTTCTACTTGCAGATTTTTATTAACATTGTGCAGCTTATAAGGTGACCCTTTGATACTTTAGAATTTACTGAGTTACTTCCATCAGCTGCCTATACACCTCCACATATTTGCATATGATTGCGAAAGCAATGCCTCAAACGCAGTGCGTATAGAGGGCTCTATCTTATTTTAAAAACCAGAGCAGATAAATTTTACGGCTTTATTTTTTGCAGGTTATAAAATAATATTGATAGACAACGAAGCACTATTTATCTTTACCGAGTTTGAAATCTTTCAATACTAAACCACATTTTAATATTTAGAATGTAAGATACTTTTATGTCCTCTTCCATGCCCACGGGAGCCAGAAGAAGCAGAATAATTATATAGGACGTAAAATTTTTCTAAAAAGCAACGATGAACATAGCAAATGTTTGCTGAAGTAACTTATCTCATGTGCCCTACATTTCCATGTATGCGTATAAAATGATGTATTGTTTCCTACGTATAGAGGATTGTTCCCTGGGACTTCCATGTTGTTGTCTTAAAATTCTGATACGGGCTGTGGTTTATGTATCAGTGGTTTTTGCTCCACTTTGTCTTAATTTAATGTGTAGCTTGCAGTGTGTTTATGACGTAATTACGTTATCCAATTACTAGACCCTATTAATATACTGATCACATCTTTTAAATGCACAATTATGTGGACATTCTATTCTTGTTATTGTCGCAACACCCTCCCCGAATGTTCTGATAAATGATCGTGAATGTCAATGAAATAAGGAAACATTGGCATGGGAATTTTAAAGCTGAATGGTTGCATCATATACGCATTCCTGTAAGCGGATTGTATTGCAGATCACCTCCACCTATCGATTCGATCAGATTTGTTCATCTCGTACAGGGTGGTGCAAAAGCTGCTCACGTCCTCGCTGCCGTAGGTTACGTGCGATTTTCTAAGACAAAATTATCGGTCTAGTTGATTTCGGCTTTCGGCTCCATTATGGAAAGAATCGCATACCATTTCTCATGACATCACCCACAGACATACAAGAGTTTTATGAAGTATCCTGTCAGTCAAATCACCCGGAAAACACGGCGGTGTCGGGGGAGTGTAAATAATAGGATGTTCCACTTCCAAGTAGATGACGTTGCGAAAATTGATATGCGATTACTTCCGTAATGGATTCGAAATAGCCAAAAAATCAATTAGGATAATTTCGCCTTTCAACATCTCAAGGAACCTTGGCCCGAGGAAATGAGCACCCCCCCCCCCCCGTAGAGCAATTTATTTCTCTAGTATTGATGAGAGTATTGCACTAAGACTTCCACATTAACAATTTCTATTGAGAGTGTACAATACTGTATTATGTTCTCATGGTATAGCGTATATAATCGCATATGAGTAATAATAACTTACATATGCACTAGTTACTTCCTAAATGCTACTCCGTCATTGCATTATGCGTAACGTACTACGTTGCAAAACCCGTTAAGGAGTACAGTAAGTACGCGGAGCCATAAAATAAGCACATAGAAGAGTAACCCTTGTCCATATACCAAATGCATATCTCCGTATGTCGTTGTCAAAAATGACGGAAAATAATATTCATCTTACTTTTACCTTTTGCTAATGGCTGAGTAAGGGTAAGGACACGGGTAAGGACTTTCATTGAGGGCAGTCCCCTGGCCCCCTGGCGAACACCGCCACTGCAAGTGGAATGACTGTAAATGGAAGATGGGACAAGCTTGCGTCATGCAAGACGCCTTTCATGCACCAATTTAGCGCCATTATTAATAATATTACGAACGAATATTTTTCATTCGAGAATATTTGCGTGCCTTTGCATCATGTATTTGTGATTACTCTTGTTACAACTTTGTTGAAAATAAAGTATCCACTGAAAGCAACCAGCTGCCATCTGTGTTTCATTAATCCCATGGGAACCTGCAATCATACTACTGTTTAAATGCTGTTTTGACACGAAAACCTTTTCAAAATGTTGAGTGTAAAAAGTCATGAAGTCATCATTGCATTACTTTTTTAATTGTGGCATGTATTTGTATAGGCCCAAGGGTGGCACACAATAGGTTAGCGTAAAACTCCTCTGCTGGATTGACATTATTTTATCAGACCAAAATTATAGTGCATCTCCACAAGATCTGCTTTACCTTCACGTCTGAACCCGAGGACTATGTCATGGATTTTAAATAGGTGGACAGTGGTGTCAGTGGCATCCCAATTTGACGGCTTCGTCAGATTCCTACATTTGCCACGATTACTGTATATATATATACTGAGGCTACAAGGAGAGGTCGCGCACTTATACCAATGCTCCTTATATATGAACCATTTTGGTCTAGCCACTTGACAAGTTATCTTGCTGAATTTGAAATTACTCGTGTTACATGTTCCCCCTTTGAACTTGTTTCTGTCACACTTTCGGACCATTTGATTGTTAGCCTGTATATTTTTTGGTCACCCTTGATGACTACCCCTTTTTGCTTGGAGGCATTTTCTTTACTTGGAGATAATCGACGGCTGACAGTGCTTGCGGCTGGTTGTCTGGAGTCCTCTCCCCAAAGAAGAGTAAACGGAATGTGTTCGGTCAGATGTTCCGATTTCCCCCTTTTGGAATAAGTATTACTTGTGGTATTTCGTAAAATTTATTAGCAAAAAGCTTCATAAAAGTGTTTTGTTGGCCAAGAAACCCTGGGTAAATCCCCGCCACTCTTGGTCAGGAATCCACGGAAACTAATTTCGAAATGACATGACATGGCGTATCAATAGTGATGGTACTGTATAATCGATTTTGATACAGGTTGGTGACAATTGTGGAGGCTGTGGTTATTGATAACTGATAAGTCTGATGGTGCAACGCAACCTTCCCATCATTGCTGTCGGCGGCAAAAACTACCCAAGCCAATACGGTACTTCATCTGCATGGACAAACACTTCATGAATGTAGGAAAACAAATTATGAGGTCATTTGACCTTTTTGTGCAAACCAGCTATAATTTAAATGAATGTCACTACCTTTTATAGGGCATACAAGTATGAATAGTTTTATTCTGTGTGCAGTTAGAGTAGATGTTTACGTATATTCTATACTGAGCTAAGATGACTTCTTAAAAGTTTCTTGTCATAAGGGTGGAAGTGGGAGTGTGGGGAAGGGAGATGCAGTTTCACTCAAATATCGAGTGACCTAATTATGGAATGCTTAAAACTAATATATTGTGGTTTTACTCTAATTGAATGCTCACTATAATCAAAATGAGTGAAAATTCAATTCAATTCGAGTGAAATGACTAAGTTTGAGTGAAAATTTTCACTCAAGTGAATAAGTGATTTACACTCAAAAATAGTGGTAGGCCTACTGAAAGAGAAGAGTGAAAATTCACTCACATTTTTTTAGAGTGTGCTGGTTTTTGCATTATATTGTTATGTTTGGACCGTAGTTTGGACATTAGGGTACATTTTGTTTGGTCACACATTAATGCCCGTTCTTATACAGGTGAGCTTGTTGAATTTGGTGCTGCCTTTGGATTCGTCTGCTTGTGTTTATGCACAACAGTCTGCATGGTGGTTGGTGGCATTCTTGAATGAGTCTGATCAGTACAAAATATAATACCGTAATAAGAAACGCTACGCAACCCAGCCTTAATAACTTTTAGATTATACTAATGCTAATTTTAGGGTATTCTTCCACAAGCTTTCATATTCAACTATAGTTGCACAGTTACTAGACACTATGTACTAACAAATTACGCCTGCCACAACACTGAAATTAGACTATGGACTAATGATTTATGGTTATTATTAATATATTGCTAGGTTTATTGTGGCCAGGATGTACCGGTATATCATCTATCACATTCAGTGGTGCAAACAGGCCTCAATAGAAGGACAAAAAAACATTTCCATGATTTATCCTAATGACGATGTACAAGGACATCACAAATAACAATTAGCCTACATCAAGATGCACAAAGGAGTATTTTATCCATCTTGAATTACATGGAAAAAAACAGCATGAATCTCAGAAAACCCTTGTACTTGAAATAATGCAATGACGCAAAAATATACATAACACTCTCATGTCATTATCATAATCTCAGATTTTAAATTCTACATTTATTTCTTGAATTCAGTTCTTTTACGTTCATTTATTTTCAAATTGCCCTCCTACTGGCAGCGTGCACCGCGCATGTTCACATAATGCCAGATTGAGGGATCACCGAAAATCAATACCTTCCGTGTAAATATTATTTACTTAACTAATGTAGCACACACTAAATGAACACGTACAATCCATAATATATAAATCACAACAAAATATTATCACATCAGGTGTGAACGGTGTGAAAGTGTGGAAGACGCAATGCATCTGGCAACATCTTTAGTTGAGTGGAAAAAGCGGATAAGAGCCAAAGAGAGAGGACGGCTCGGACTTCGGGCATGTCGGCGGCGGAGGAGGCCTGGAAACGTACCACGTCGTGAATACATCACAATTCAAGCCTTTGATATAATCAGGAGGCAATCAGGACAAGAAGAAGCGTGAGCTGGACACTTGAAAATTCGTCTATGTGACAATACGTATGGTGACCCACGCCAATAGCCGTTTCACATAGGAGTGGGAAGAAGTCAAACTATTTGGCTAATCACAGAGGGACGAGGCAGCTCATCATAGTGGTGGACGACAAAATAAGAGACCCAATAACCTGTGTACCCAGTAGGGTTGTAAAAAAATACATAGGCTACACATGGTAGCGATCATGATATGCATCTGTCACGTTATGGCATGTATACAGTTTTGTTTCCAAAATTGAACAGTTAACAATAATAAGGCTTTTTACAGGTGTGTGAGAGTTTCATCGGAATACATACATTAACGGGAATTGGACAGGGGGAGACCCCTAAGAGAAACAGTAATAAATAGCTGTTGAGTAACCATCAAAAATCAGTTGTCAAGGTGAGCTAGCAAGTTTGTTTACATCACTGAGGGGGAGAGAGAGAGAGTTTAACCAGTGGGTCTCGAGACTGCAGGACCTCTACATCCTGACATTTAACAGTGAGTATACACAGTGAGGTACCCCCGCGAGCATAAAGATGGAGACGGCAGGCCCTTTTTTGACATTTCTTTATCCGACTCAAATTGATGAACTATTTTTGGACTGAGTTAGCTGCATCAGGCGTGTGTCCGTGTATTTATGACAGTATATTTGATACCGTAATTGCTGAGATTGGCCGAGCAGCCTGCCGAAGGTGAGGGCCTGCCGTCTCCATCTTTATGCTCGCGGGTGTACATGTCTTTTTTTAATGTGCAGGTTTGCATGAGATAAAAGTACAGACCATGTCAAGGGGGTAACCACTCCCCCAAAAAATGTACACTGCTTCCAAGCCGGTTCCACAGGGACCCTGTACACCAGTTCCACGAAGTGGTTACCCCCTCGGGCCATGTCAACTTGTGATAATAAAATAATATGCTCTTGTATTCCAAATCCATAGTGGTTAGCAATTTCTGGGCTCCAAACTACTTCGTAAGCATTACATTTAAGCATTATCAAATTATTAATCCCTAGTGTTATGTTGAATGAAGCATTCACGCACACCAAAGTTTTGATGATTAACAGAGTGACACTTTTTGACCCACTGCACTGGCACTAAGTCAATGGTTGGATACATTCAATGTAACATTAGCAGCTAATGTTGTCATTACAAAAGATGCTGTTTAAAGTACCAGTAAGTACTAAAAAATAAGCACCTTGCAGTTAGTGCCAAGAAATTGCTAATTATATGGAAGTGCAGTTGGGACATGTTGCATATACAGGCATACCTCACTTATATGCATTCCAGACCACTGATGTGAATAACATCATAAAGCACTCACTTGCTATTTCATGTAAAAGCCTTAGAACATGTTTACATATCATATATTAAGATAAGGGTACCAGTAATCAGCAAGAAAAAAAATAAATGTCCGACACTCTTTCAAAGGGAATAATTTAAGAAATGCTCAATTTAAAAATATTGTTTGAATCGTTGAAACTTGCTCTTTCAGCCAGTGCATATTCGTTCCACATCAGACAGGAACATTTTGCGTTAAAAATGGTTATATCCAAGTGTGTAAATGCTCCAGTAATCGACACCCAAAATGATGACTGTTCCAGTGTTCGACACCAGGCAAGTCCCAGTAATAACACCTCGCAGGGCCTTTAATGGTTGGGTCGCCGTAAGCTCTGACACACCGACACCCTTCGTATTTACTGCTGTTGTGTCAATATCATCAGGGAAGGGTCAGTTTTAAGTCATGCCAGGTTAACGTAACTTAATTCAGCTAAGTTACTAGAAACACCCTTGCTTTGCTCGCATTTTTCTAGGCGCCCATCCCCCAACCATCAAAATACTCCCTCTTCCCATCCCCCCCCTGCCATTAAATTCTCTGCGGAGATAGTAAATAAATAAATAAATAAATAAATAATCTGGGTAGTGCTCGACCTCCTTGGTATAGCACGGACCTTTATTATATACCATTAGTGTACATCAGGACCTTATTGCAAAGTGCCTGGGCCCACGGGCAGGGTGACTGGGAGAGGATGTGCAAAGTGCAAGTGCAATGTCGTTGCTATGGTCATTTTGTGAACTACCCCGGGTGGTTAGTTTCAAGGAATCCCACCCAAGACGATGACAGAGGTGACCCAACTCGGCACGAGATGAAGGGGGGAATGCCTGGGCTAGGGATCGAACCCGGGACCCTTACATCCGTGGGCGCATACGTTACCGCAGTGCCACTCCATCTCCCCCATCTGCGGAGATAGTACTCCCTGCAGGGCAGCATCTACAGCTTTGTCTACCTGCTGATCTTGATTGGGATTTTAATATTAGAGATGGTAGAGTTCGAAATGTTATGAAAGTATTGTTACATATAAGTGTAAGTCCCAAAATTATTATGTGTTCCTGAAATTGACATCAGTGTCGATTGCAGCGCCTGATTTACCAATGGCCGGGCAGAAAAGTCAATTGCCTACAGGCAGCCACCCTCTGGGGTCAGCTGTAATTTGGAATCTATGATTTTTAAAATAAAATAAAATAAAGGAATGATCACGAGAGACAAATTGAATCTTTAGCGGCATGCGGGGAAGGGGTGGTGTCCAGATCTCAACTGCCTAAGGGCGGCTGGGGGGGTAAATCTGGCGCTGTGTCGATTATTGGAATGTCAACTGTTTTTGGGTCCAATTTATTGGCACCCCTGCTAAAACTTTCTTTACATAAGGTTGATCCACAAGGATATAAAATTTGGAAAATATATAACATTTACATCCTTTGCACTAAAAAATACCGAAGTAACGCTTCCACTTATTTATATGCCAGGTTTTACTTTCTATGTACTATATCGCTCAAAAACATAGAGACGATTTTGCATTTGATTCAATTGCAGGCTGTACTTGAGTCAAATGCAAAATCATCTCTATGTTTTTGAGCGATATAGTACCTCTTACCAAATCTGCTAAGAAGAGCATCACTTCAATGCAAAAATCATAGTTGATGTTATCATGCGCTTCTCATTCATGAAGTAGGCCATGAATGGTAAATGTGAGGCGATCAGGCAGTCCCAAAGGAATGTGAAATTATACCAGATGTCTCATTTCCTCTCAGTATTGCCGTATTCTCTTGATTTTTGAAGTGTTCCAGTCTCCGGTGTCGATTACTGGTACAGTGGCGATTACTGGTACACTTACCTTAAGAGTGCAATAGCTTGAGGCAAAAAAACTATGTTTCAAAATTATACATTATGAAATGCGCAGCTGATGTACATGTACACTGTAAGAGGAAGGCAAGCACCGTATTAGCAAAGCATTGTTAAGCAAGGTATGCCTGTACCGGGTGTTCTTCTGCCCAAGTTGACAATCTAGAGGAGAGATGGATAGAAGTTGTTGGAATAGGCACTCGTGGGCCAAAGTCTATAACTTCAATCTCAACTTGGCACTAGGTTTGGATCAATTTTTGTCTTTTATACTTTGTTTACATTGCCAATGTTGACCATCAACCTTTCCCCTACTGTAGTCTTCTAGATCTTCAACTTGGGCAGAGGGTCTAATGACAGGGTTGTAGACTCTTCCTGTAATATTGCTTTTTATGCTCTAGAAGTCTAGAAAGTGAGGTTGACCTCTTAATTGATCTTTCTATACATCAGTTACACTTCAAACAATATATTTCCAGCAATAAATGGACAGAAACATTCTAACATTTGCATAGTAGTGTAGTGGCTATTGCTGAATTCATTTCTCAAATTTGAGAGGACATTTTCACATGTGAAAAGGGTTTCAAGAGGTTATCTCCATGTTCATGTGGGATTTGAAAGTGTTCTCCCATTTGCTCCTGCAGTCCAAAAAGCTTTCTTCTTTAAAGGGCGACACGGTGGCGTAGTGGTTAGCGCCACAGCCTGCCACCTGTGAGGTCCCTAGTTCGATCCCTGGATTGGGCAGAGGATACTTATGTGGATAGAGTTTCAATGGGTTCTCTCCGTGTTCGCATGGGTTTTCTCAGGGTTCTCCCGTTTCTTCCCACTATCAAAATCTATCGCAGTTCAGGCAATGATTAAAGACGGTTTACGAAAAGATGATCCCCTAAAAGGCCCAAGGAGGCCTATCACGGGGTACCCGTTATTTTTTTTAAAAAAGAAGAAGAAAGGCTTTCTTCCTCTCTGACCTTTTCTTAAGGCCTTAAGGCCAGTTTCCACCGGCATAATTTTCGAGCACAAAATGAGAAGCACAAAAATTGACCACAAAATCAAACAAACTTGATTATTATTACTTTATTACTTTTTAATCGCCTAGCAACAAAAAATTGTTATGTCTTGCATTTTGTCCAGAACAAAAGTTATACCAGTGGAAACCAGGCTTGAGTCACCTTGGTTACCCCCACTAATTCAAACCAAACATTTCTTAGGTTTTGGACAGACCTGTTTATAGCAAGTGATATCTTGCTAATTTGGGGATAGGGGAGAAGGGAGTGTAAGCTTGCCCCTATCCCAACACCA
Source organism: Catajapyx aquilonaris (assembly GCA_000934665.2). Lineage (NCBI taxonomy): Eukaryota > Metazoa > Arthropoda > Diplura > Dicellurata > Japygidae > Catajapyx > Catajapyx aquilonaris. The sequence continues at coordinate 1,995 of KZ538474.1, read as the reverse complement.
TTCAAGCAAGGTGACATACAAAATTTGCACCCCAGACATCCCACTTGGCTGGCCCGTAGGAGAACCACTGGACATACTGACAGACCACCTCACACCCAGTAAGTAATATTAATTTATTCCATTTTGGAGCCGCAACAGCTCTGTAGTTTGGAAAGAGTCCTGTATTACAGAAGTCAGCCACATTTTTACAATTCAATATCTCAAAACTTTAACAGTAAATTTATAAACTGTGAAAAAAATTTATACAATGAAAACGCATCAGTTGCATTAAGGTTGTCCCATACATACATCAATTTATCTGGTGGGGAATTAACAATAACTGTTAGGTATTTCGTTCTCTGAATATTGAGGAATGAGCTGTTATAGATGATATGATGAATACTACTTCATCTCTTACATTACAAAGACTACAATACTCGATCGAGTCATCATTTTCTAATTTAATCTTGTAGCCGCTGAACCAAAACTGCTGGGAAGCATTCCTCAAGTTTGCGACTAGTCTAATGACATGTAGGGGTAAAAATGTATGTAAATAGGACTGCTGGAGTGGGTCAACCCTTAAGGTGGGTTTGTACTCCGCCATAAGGGACGAGAAGTAGCAGTAGCGCCGTAAAGAAAGCGAGCCTGCTACTGCAAGCGGTTTATACTAGCTACTGTACGTGTACTGGATGTCAAGCATTGCCGGATTCCTAGTACCCGTGGTGTCCGCCAGGTGTCCGCAGCTCCGGTCTGCCACGGATTTTGGACTTCAATTTTTTAATACTAAAAACGTCCATGGGTCTCGGCAATGATCATATTAGCTGGCCAAAAATCAAATCGTTCCGGGAATATGCATTATGAGCCAGCTTTCAGACACATACGGCAAGCATTGCGGCGCTTTGCGGAGCCACAATTTTTTTTTGCCGTAGTGGCCTTATGACGTAGCTGAAAAGTTGAATTTCGTTCAACTTTTGCAGCGGCCGTAGGGAGTTGAAATTCACGCCGTAGTGCGCTGGCGATACAGCAGCAGGCGTGCCGTAAGCTGCCGTAGTGCCCCTTACGGCGGAGTATAAACCCACCTTTATGCTTGCGTAATCCTTATATCTAGTTGACTTAAGCAAATCCGCAAAATCAGTATATTTATTGTAAACCTACACACCCATCTGCTTGCTTTCTACTGAGGAAAGAGATGAATCTGCCACTGGAGCTACCCAGAATTGCTGATCCAGAGGATTGGACATACACCATGCGGCGCAGCATGCAGGAGGTCATCCCAGGGCTCTACCTTGGTCCATACTCTGCTGCAATGAAAACAAAGGTCAGTGGAAAAATGGAGTGATACCATGAAACACCATCCACTGGTGCACATTGTAGAATTTCCAGAAAGGATGGGTTTCAGGCTCAGCATTAGCACAGATAATGGTAATTGTTCCTGAGGTTGGTCCTAATGGTATTAGGTGAAAAAGTGTAACTAAGTTTTTTCTTAATTACGTATATCCATTTAAGAAATCTGGAGTTGAAAATAACAATTTTGAAACTTTTTCCAACTTCAGATGACCAGAGAAAGTGCTCAGAATGTTGGAGAATTTGTATATGAGGTATTCCACATGACCTGGCTTCCTCTTGTGCCATAACCTTCACCCTATTGTTGTAGTATATGTGCTTAAAATAAAACAAAATTATATTTAGACTCCAGATTTTGCAGAATTCTGAAGTAGATATTTCATGCACAATTTTAAGTGCAGTCTTACATTTTTTTAAAGGGTCATAAATTGAGACAAATGAAAATCAACATTTTGAACACTGTTTCGAATAAAATACTCACTAGGAAAACCCTCGCTCCGCTCGTATTTTCCTAGGGCGCTGGCCTAGAAAACCGCTCGCTTCGCTCGCTCTTTTCTAGGCCTGCGGCCTACAGCACCGGTACCCACCACATTTTCAATCTCTTCGGACTTATTGCCAGTGATGATGCCAATCATATCCACATCCCCCACTCTCACCCGTTCCTCCATGCAT
>JYFJ02001872.1:0-67770 GCA_000934665.2 Catajapyx aquilonaris | reverse complement strand
ACTCTATTGTCTCAGTATCGCTGAGGGATGGATCAAGACAAGTAATCATTCCTCCTGGGCAAGTTGGATTTGTGGAAGCCTTAGATGTGGACACGACTGGGCGAATGCTCTATTTCGCTGACTCGGAGCGTCTCACCATTGAGGTCATTCAGCTGGAACCAGTTAAAGGCAAGAGAAGCAGGGCAGTATTATTAGAACACACTGTTGGAAGGCCAGTGTCTCTTGCCCTGGCACCCAACTTGGGCCTTTTGTACTTTGGGATTGCTGGAAGAGGAGCTAAGATAGAAAGGATGCAAATGGACGGAGGTGCCAGAAAGCCAATAGTACGTGCTGCTATAAGGGAACCTGTCAGCATGGCCTTTGATCACGTGGCTCAGGCCCTCTACTGGGTTGATACAACCACAGGCATGCTTGAGAAAGTCGATGTGGATGGATCCAAAAGGCGTCCAGTTCGCCAAAGGATGTCACAACCAGTGTCTATCGCGATAATGGCGAGCACAGCTTATTGGACAGAGAGGCGCAGCGGTGGACTAGTACGCAGTCTGCCACTGCCCAGTGCTGATCGGGACGGTCCGACAGTGCAGGTGGCTAATCCTGGTAGAGAGGCATACTGGATCCGTGTATCATCGGCATGGAGAAATATGCGACCCGAGGCTGTCATTCCAAGTGAGCATCCCTGCAGCCGTAATAATGGCCAGTGTTCCCACTTGTGCCTCATGCATCCTGGTGGACGCACCTGCTCATGTCCTGATGGGCTGGAGAGGACATCAGATGGCTTGACCTGTGGACCTCCACCTGAATGTGCATCAACACATTTCCCCTGCACTGACGGGACTTGCATCCCAGCCAGGGACCAGTGTGACGGGAAACCAGACTGTCCTGGATCAGAAGACGAAGCTGGATGCATTTCCCCAGAATCTTGCCTCCCACCCAGGAAATTCATGTGTGACGATGGTGCATGCATACCCTCGAGATGGAAGTGCGATGAAGAGGAAGACTGTCTTGATGGGTCTGATGAAAGGAACTGCAGCACACGAGTGGCCCCAGTTGAGTGTGCACCAAATCGTTTCCGTTGCAATGGTGATAACCACTGTATCACGTTACGGTGGCGCTGTGACGGTGAAGATGACTGCAGTGATGGATCAGATGAGATTGGCTGCGACCAGGTGACCGCACAGACCAGCTCATATCCTGCGACAATATTTCCTACGTGTCAGATTGGATATTTCCGCTGCTCACCGTTTTCATTTGAATGCGTGCCCGATGCTGCTAAATGCAATGGCACATCAGAATGCAGCGGTGGGCAAGATGAGACCCAGTGCATTTGCGCGACTGGCTCGTTTCAATGTCGCAACAGACGCCGTTGTATCCCTATGGACTGGTTCTGCGATGGACAAGACGATTGTGGTGATAACTCAGATGAATCTGATCCCCGCTGCATTTTGATCAACAAGCCCATAGCTAGAAATAACACCAGGGTGACCCCATGCCGAGAAGGCGAATGGAGCTGTAGATCTGGTGGGTGTGTGTCACTGGGGGCTGTTTGTGACGACCACATGGACTGCATCGATGGATCCGATGAAGGAGGCCGTTGCTCTGAAGCTTGTTTCACGCCTCCCAATGGAGGATGTGAAGGTGGATGTAGACCTACTCCTGTAGATCCAGTGTGTTCTTGCAAGCCTGGTTTACGCCTTAGGCACAACAAGTTCTGTGCTGATGTGGATGAGTGTCGCTTACATCCTTCCCCTTGCTCTCAGTACTGTAACAACACCTGGGGTGGATTCAAGTGCTGGTGTGCTCCTGAATATCAGCTATCACCAGATGAACATACCTGCATAGCACTAGGTACAGTCGTTCTTAAATAGTGGAAATTTACCTTGCAATTATCTGGATTTGTCTTAATGCTGATTAAGTCCATAAGTTGGTGAGTGTTTAACTTATGCTATTTTCCTACATTAGGTCCCGAAGCCAAGGTTGTATACACAAATGGCAGCCAAATATGGAGCCTCCACATTTCATCAGGGCAATCATGGTCAATGCTGTTGCCCCAAACATCCAACGTTGGTGGATTGGATTTTCGGGCTGAAACAGGCGATGTGTTATGGAGTGTCCCAGAAACTGGTGAAGTCCGTCATGCAGCACTCAGAAGCAGGGGCAATAGTCAGAGCTATCTACTGCTGGGGGATTTGAAGCAACCAGCTGCCATAGCACTCGATTGGATCACTTCAAACCTGTACTATGTGTCAAAGAACTCGTCTGGAGATTCCATTGCAGTGTGCGCTACTGTGGGACAGGTTGGTGACTGTGCCACACTAACTAAGAGAGTTGGAAGATCTGTGACATCATTGGCTCTGGTTCCTGAGGATGGACGCATAGTCTGGAGTGAGGTGTCAATACATCACCTGGAAGGTGGTGCCATTTGGACTGCAGATATGGACGGAAAGAACACCCGCATATTGGCCTCGCATAAGGTGACGTCTCCTACCTCAGTGTCAGTGGACCATCCTTTACGTCGCGTAGCTTGGGCTGATTCAGGAGCCAACATGGTGGAGTCAGTTGGACTGGATGGCCACCTTCGCAGGACCTTATTTTCCACACACGTATCACAGCCATCAAATCTGGTCCTGTTTGAAGAAAAAGCGATCTGGTTGAATAGTGATGCTGGGTCTCTTGCAAGCTGCAGAGAGACCCAGGAAGGTGAGGAATGCACAGTACTGGAAGTCAACTTGAGGGCTGCAGGACCAGTCACTGTAATGCAGAGGTCAAGGCAGCCTTGGGGCATGAATGGGTGCCGGAAGAAGAACTGTGAGCGTCTCTGCTTGCTGAAACCTGAGGGTGGAGTGTGCATGTGTCCAGATGGTACAGCACCTATGGCAGGAAGACCCAGTAAATGTGCTTCAACCACTTTCAATGTAAGTTCAATTTCTTGGCACTCAAATCAGCTGCATATATTCTAATGTAGACTTCTCAAAGAGCCAATTGGAGTGTTTAATGCATTAGTAATGGTTAAAGATTAGAATTTAACTTGCCATAAATTTTGCATTGTCATTTAAAATTATAACACGAGAAATCACTGGCGTAATCGATAGATACAATATTGGTACTGTTGGCTTTATTTCATTTCTAATTTTTTTCAGAATGCAACTGAAGGGACGGGACCTAGAACTGAAAATCCAGAGTGGCCTGTCACCAGCACTGATGTACCAAGTGGTCAGCTCGACCCAACCAAATCAGAAGAGGAATCAGGATCATCAATTTCAGCAGGAGCAGTAGTTGTGATTGTGCTTCTCATACTCATCCTCATTGGTGCAGCCTGTTTTGCTTATGGGAAGCGATTCTTGACCAAAGCCAGCCAGATCAAGCCACATTGGGTTCGGTTCAGCAATGACATTGAATCAGAGCCTGTGATCCCATTTGCAAACCCAGCATATGATGATACACCCCCTCCAGCACCTGGGCTTCCACCAAAACACAGGACTGACGTGACCAGTGACAGAAATGTGCCCAATAAGTTGAACAATGACTCTTCTAATGATTTATTTGACGTTAATGATTCCCCGTTGCCATCAGGGAGCCAGCAAGCTAGACTCATACCCCTCTGACATGTCAATTGTAAATTTGCTGTTGAAAGATATTAGCAATGTATTGTTGCAGGAAATCTTGTTATACATTTGCTCATCATGCTGTACATAATAGAGTTGACCTCACTGAAAATAAAGGTTATCTTGGGCACCACAAGTCATGTCTATGAACATTTTTCTCTCCACAATGAAATTATAGTGTAAAATAACTTGCCACTTGCAATGTGAACAGGCAAAGTATTCAGCTTAGTAATAGAAGACATCACAATGAAACAGTGTCTCGATTATTCTGAAGATACATGCACATTTGATGTGCTAGCATGCACTGTACGTAAGTGGCCAACCTGTGCATCATGCTGCCAGGTCTTGATGTGTTTCAGCAGGCTTGGCCTCACGCACCTTGGTTGCAATCTCGTGGACTCCACTAGCGGATGTAAGTGTGCCCGACGATGATGAACATCTCCAGCGAAGTCAGGCAGCCTGGTCAGTCCCTCGTTGTCATGGCACAACGGAGGCTACGGCCAGCCGTACTTCGCGGGGAAAAACAAAAACAGAAGAAACCCGACGGCCATGTCTGAGCTCCGGACCAATCAGAGATGAAAGAGTGCAGTGACGTCAAACATGGCGGACTGTGCGTAAACTGTCAGGTGGCGCCACTAGTGCGTCCGTGCGAGCCGGTGTTGTCCTCTCTTCCACATGGTGAAAGTGCACGGTGGAATTGCCTCAGCCACGTCCCCCTGCCTATCTGCCGTACATCCCGCCACCGCCTCCGCGCTCTGCTGGGCACCATCCTCACCTCGAGAGGTACAGGTTGTGTCAGGCTGCAAGGAGCCATGAACGGTGTTGGCGAAGCTGAGGGGCAGCAGCCTCCCAAGACGGCCAAGCAGTTGGAGAAGGAGGCCAAGAAGATGGCCAAGATGGAAAAATTCAAGCAGAAGCAGGAGCAGAAGGTGGCCCAGCCTGTAAAGGATAATAAATCTGTGGAGGTGGGTGGGTGTTACTCCTTGCCGTTATCCGGCATACTGATGATGAGCATGTGGTTTTCAGAGTAAGCCGAAGAGGGAGCCCAAGAAGAAGGAGGAGGCTGCTGTGTACCAGGGCAACACTCGCCCAGGAGAGAAGAAGGACGTCTCGGGGGCCATGCCTGATGCTTACAGCCCCAAGTTTGTGGAGGCTGCCTGGTACGCCTGGTGGGAGAAGGAAGGATTCTTCAAGCCAGAGTATGGGGTATGCAGGCTTTCACACAAGTTCATGTACGATAATCTATTCCTTAAATTAGCAGTACCAAGTTATACAATGCATGATCACAATTAAATCAACTCCGAATCAGCCCAATGTGTTTTTTTTCCATGATCTTCAGGGCAAGAAAATTGGTGAGGAGAACCCAAAGGGCAAGTTTGTGATGGTTATCCCTCCTCCCAATGTGACTGGTAGTCTCCATCTGGGCCATGCGCTCACTAATTCCATTGAGGATGCTCTGACGAGATGGCACCGAATGAAAGGAAGGACCACGCTATGGGTTCCTGGTTGTGATCATGCTGGAATTGCTACCCAGGTAGTGGTGGAGAAACGTTTGTGGAAAGAGGAAAAACTCACACGACACGACCTAGGAAGAGAGAAATTTGTGCAGAAAGTCTGGGATTGGAAAAAAGAGTAAGTTAAAAGTATGCCAAGCTTGGAGAAATATCACTGCAACATGAGCATCATCTTGCCTCACGCAATAAATACCAAAGATTTTGCTGCAGTCATGCTAAAATTCGAATTGTAGATAAGGACAAACACCACACAATGAAAGGTTTAGATTTCTCAGGTTCTCACATTTGAGGAGCAGTCATACCAAGATGGAAATTTAAGTCTCGCAGCTCAATGCCTGTCCAGTTTTGTTGGTATTATTCCCATGGGTCATTCCAAAGCCCCACAGTTTTTGCACCAATGGGCTACAAAGAAATTTTTCTTTTCTAGTAAGGGAGATCACATCTATCACCAACTGCGCATTTTGGGTTCCTCTCTGGACTGGGACCGTGTCTGCTTTACCATGGATCCTGCACCATCCCGTGCTGTTAGGGAGGCATTTGTGCGCTTGCATCACTCAGGTGACATTTACAGGAGTGCCAGATTGGTCAACTGGTCTTGCACCCTCAAGTCTGCCATCTCTGACATTGAGGTGGACAAGCAGGAGCTCCCTGGACGTACTCTACTGTCTGTGCCAGGCTATGCAACAAAGGTTGAATTTGGGGTCCTGGTGTCCTTTGCATACCAGGTAGATGGAGAAGAAGGTGAAGTTGTAGTGGCCACTACTCGAATAGAAACCATGCTCGGCGATACTGCTGTAGCTGTACATCCAGATGATCCCCGTTACAAGCACCTGCATGGAAAATTTGTGAAGCATCCATTCTGCTCCAGACGTCTGCCCATAATTTGTGATGAGTTTGTTGACAAAGAATTTGGCACTGGTGCAGTCAAGATAACTCCTGCTCATGACCATAATGACTATGAGGTGGGAATGAGGAACAATTTGCCCTTCATCACCATCCTAGATGATGAGGGTAACATCATTGGTGAATGTGAGCAGTTCAAAGTGAGTATCATTTCCGATAGTACACTTTTATTGCTTTATGGCATTAGGTTATTGAGGAGTGATTAATATTATTTAATTTCAGTGATACTATTCATAAGGCTGCAAAAAATTAGCTAGTAGCTTTAAACTGAATTTATTTTAATTCCCTGATTGCATAGAATCTTCATTCAGTATTTTGTTTAAACAGGGTATGAAGAGGTTTGATGCTCGCAAGGCTGTCTTGAAGGCCCTTAAGGACTTAAATTTATATCGAGATACCAAGGACAATCCAATGGTGGTTCCCGTATGCAGCCGCTCCAAAGATATTGTTGAGCCCCTTATCAAGCCTCAGTGGTGAGTATTCCATTTTGATCAAATTCTTGTGCCTCAGATCTGCCGTCAGATGTAAGAAGACCGTAACTCGAAAACCACTACGGGCGAAAGTCGCATGCACGCCCTGCACTAATCCCCTCTGAGCCAGGGTGGATAAGTGCACGGCATGCATGCGACTTTCGCCCTTACTAGTTTTTGAGTTACGGTCTTCTTACAACTGACGGCAGAGATGAGGCCCAGTCACACTGCGGAATCTGTGATATACAAAGCTCTCAGATATTTTATGCAGTTGTCACTGGTCACTTTCTTTTCCACCTGTGGCTGTATGAAATTGAGTCCACAATATGTGGCTCATTATTTAATAAGTCTTTACGTAGGCTCCATTCATCCCAGTGGTATTGACATTGACCAAGCAAATAGCAAACAGCTGTTGAGAAATTTCAGATTTTCACACTTCCACCCAGTATGACAAGTTCAGAGCTTGAGTAAATTACAACTCAATATTAAGTAAAGGTTGTGACAGTGACTTTATGAGATAGGAGAGATTTGACCTCAATATGAGTAACATTCCTCTCAGTTTCAGTATCACATTCAGTTACCATATACTTGCAGGTATGTTCGCTGTGATGATTTGGCTGCCAATGCCATCCAAGCAGTCCAATCAGGAGAACTTCGAATTATTCCTGACACTCACAAAAAGACCTGGTTTCACTGGATGGAGAACATCAGGTGCGTTCGGTTTTTCATTGCTTTTACCCATGAGTTCTACAAGCGCAGAAGCAGAATAATTCTTATGCACGGTATAGGTAAGGAGTGTCAAAATATTCAGCAAAAAATGTCAATGGAGATCTTATGTCAATACAGTATAGAGGTGCATTCTTCCTCCAATCTTTCTCTACTTTTATTCGTAGGGACTGGTGTATCTCACGTCAGCTGTGGTGGGGCCATCGCATCCCTGCTTACTTTGTCACTGTGAATGACCCTTCAGTTCCTGCAGGAAATGTAAGTACTGCTGCTGGCAAGCATGATGTAATATTAAATGCTGGATCTCTCACAGGAACTTGACAACAAGTACTGGGTTAGTGGGCACACAGAAGAGGAAGCCAAGACAGAGGCTGCAGCTAAATTTGGAGTGTCTCCAGACAAGATCAGTCTCAAGCAGGATGGTGATGTACTGGATACTTGGTTTTCCTCAGGTCTCTTCCCCTTTTCAACTTTGGGATGGCCTGAGCAGGTATCTACCATTTGTTTTATGAATTACTATCATGACAGCCTATTAAATCTGAATAATATTTGCCATTTAGACGGAAGACCTGAAAGCTTTCTACCCTGGGACTCTTCTTGAGACAGGGCATGATATAATTTTCTTTTGGGTTGCAAGAATGGTCTTCTTTGGACAGAAACTTATGGGACAACTGCCTTTCAAGTGAGCATTTACCCACTCGTATTGATTTCAACATGACTTCCTTGGTAACTTGGCTGCAATTCCAGAGAGGTATATCTCCATGCTATGGTACGAGATGCCCATGGGCGAAAGATGAGTAAATCACTGGGAAACATCATTGATCCTCTGGATGTCATCACAGGAATTTCCTTAGAAGTGAGTGTGACCACAGGTGTTCAAAATTAGATTCTCATGCTAACATTGTCATGTCTGGCAGGGATTACATGCCCAGCTGCAAGGTGGAAACCTGGATCCTACTGAAGTGAAAAGGGCAATGGAAGGTCAGAAGCAGGACTACCCTAATGGTATCCCAGAATGTGGCAGTGATGCACTTCGATTTGCCCTCTGTGCATACACCTCGCAAGGTAGCTATAGGCCACAGCCGCTTCCTTCCTTACCTATCCTTGCCTCAATTCCGATGAAAAAGTATAGTAAAAATGGAAAGAGTTCCCGACAAAAAATTGGGAGAAATCCCCCCCTAATAAAGCCCAATGGGCTGATAATGGGGTATCAATTATTAATTATTATTATTATTACCTCGCAAGGTAGGTGTCATATTTTATGCTAGGATGTGGATCCTTATGTAAAGTTTTATTTACAAAATGCATTTCTGAAGGTCACTTTCCATCTTACCTCTAACAGGACGTGACATCAACTTGGACGTCTTGCGTGTACAAGGTTACCGTTTCTTCTGCAACAAGCTCTGGAATGCAACTCGCTTTGCTCTCTCAGTACTGCCTCCTTCTTTCTGCCCCAACTCTAAACACATAACAGCATCACAGGAAACCAGCGGCCATGTAACTGAAAGTGAGCTCAAGAACCTGAATGATAAGTTGGCAGAACAGAGCTACCTGCAGGGATGGACAGCATCCAAACTGGACTCGGACACCTTCTTGTCCATTGGAAACTTACCAGTGGATCATCTGCCACACCTAGCTCGCTGGAAGCGGAATATGGAAGCAAACCTGTCCAATTCTGGCCTAAATTCCAAGCTGACCAAAATGGACCGGTGGATATTGAGCAGGCTGAGTGAGGCTGTGCGCACCTGCAATGAAGGGTTTTCAGCCTATGATCTGAATGCAGCAACCACTGCCTGTTACAACTTCTGGTTGTATGAGCTGTGTGATGTGTACCTGGAGTACCTTAAGCCTCACTTCCAATCAGGGGCCGATACAACTCTCGAGTCCAACGTGCTTTGGATCTGCCTTGACGTGGGTCTTAGGCTCATATCCCCATTTATGCCCTTCCTGAGTGAGGAGCTGTATCAACGGCTACCACGTGATAAAGCAGCCAACAGCATAGGTGTTGCAGAGTATCCAGAGGAGACCCAGGTAGGCACATATGCCTTGTTAGAGGGGTCAATTTTAAGTCTTTACTTTTCCAACAGTATCACTGGAGTGATGCGAACATTGAACAAGAGGTCGAGTTTGTTCAGAAGATTGTTCACACTGTTCGGTCCACCAAATCTGATTATGTGCTGCCAAACAAAGTGAAAACTGATCGTAAGTACACAATGAAGCTAGTAACCTAATGTATGGAACAATTAACTCCAGTTGTATCAATGCCAATTAGGAGGATTATGAATATTATATGCAATCCTGTGGGAAGTAGCATTGCATTAGAACTGTTGCACTTTGTTTTATCCCACCTTCACAGTGTTTCTGTGCTGCTCTGACAAGTTGACAACATCAATTGTCAATGAATATGCTGGGACAATAGCAACACTTGCATCATGCGGAAAGGTTGAAGTCACTGCCAACCCTCCAGGAGGGTGTGCTGTTGTCACTGTATCAGATAAGTGTGAAGTTCATCTATTACTGCAGGTTAGTAAATTGTGTCCTCTTAAGTTAGTTCTAGTAAACAATGGAAAATTTCCAGGGATTGGTTGATGCAGCGAAGGAACAGCAGAAGCTGGAGCGCAAGAAGGAACAGCTAGATTCACAACTGGGACGGCTTTTACAAGCAATGCAGGTGGCAGACTATGAGACGAAGGTGCCTGAGGAAGTTCGCAAAGCAAATTCAGAGAAGGCAACACAATTGGATGGAGAATTGGCCAGGATATCTAGAGCAATGGAAGCACTGAAGGCCTTCTAAGACTATGGAAAAATAATACACTGTTTTATAGCAATCTGTTTTCATTAACTTGCTCAGGAAGGGAAGATGAATGGAATTCTGAAGGGCAGTTTTGGTAGAAAGAGGGTTTTTACATGACGGAATAAGAGCTATGTCATGAAATAAAGAGGGTTTGGAAAATGAAAACTTGTGGTCACTCCAGGAAAGACAACTCAGGGAGTTCACAGGGATATGTATACAAAAGCAGCTCTATGGTATCACCATGACATTGCAGCACCACATCATCTTTTTATGAGGAAGTAACAAGTTACCACAGTCACAGGTTTCATAACATGGAAGGAGACATGTGTACCTTTCTTTCAAACTCATGCATGGTATATGAGCAATATAATGAATTTTGTGTCCAGCACCACTCATGAAATAGATTTGGAATAATTTAAGAGTTCAACTCTTCATCACTTTTAGAAATTACCACACAAAAGGAATGTGAAGGCCCCCTCAATATTTTCACCAATAAAAATAAATTTGCGTGAATGCTTCAGCGAGTATCCTGCAACATTCCCAACTTTCATAAATCATAGACCTTTCTCTAAAGAATCCATATGAAATGTAGCCACACTACTGTTGTCAATTCTGGTAACGTAAGTATAGTTGTCTTGAGGTAGTATTTTGCAATTATCCATAATCACCTCAAATCACTGCATACCTTACCTACTTTGAAAATTGGTGTCCAAATTATGCTGACTTGTACACTGCAGTGCAACCCCTTCACATACCACTGCAAATTACTCTCAAGGTGCCGGAAGTAAATGCTTCTTTACCACAACTAATCAAACCATGTCAGTTTGCTGTGCGTTGCACTTTGTCACCGGTATATCTATGAAGCAAGTTAGTTTTCAACACAAATGTAATTTGCAGTGGTCCATTAAAAATTCATTAACCCCTAGAACCTTGAATATTTGATTCAAGTCTATTATCACTCAGTGATAAAACAATATAATATTTATAACATATCAGTTACGTAATACTCTGAAATAATCATAACAAGCCTTCAAATTCTTTCCAAGCTGGTCCAGCCTAGGAAATCTTGAAAGTATAGTTGGATAAACTTTGAGACATAAACTTCTTATACTTATGTATATGTGACCACATATTGTGCTTCACACTTTTGTCACAGAATGCAAAAAAAATTAAATTGCATGGCATGCTGTAGGCATAACCATATCGCATTGGCAACTAAATCAAGCCTGTACTTACATATGACAAGCTTTGAGTACATTGTGTGTTATACAGTAGTTCTGAGGAAAATCTTTTTTTTAAATGGTACATTCTTACAAAAATACTTTTTCTTCAATAAATTTACGATAAATTCCTTCACATTCGCACATTGGACTTCTAATGGTTGTTGACCTTTTTTTGACTCAATTCTTAATTTCGTCAATAACAAGCTCGCTTGTTCCGATCTTCAGGTGACCACAAGAATGGAAAATAGAGGCCTGCAGTAACAGCTCATGATAAACCATTAATGGAAATATTACAGCCGGTGCTTGTAAATAGCATACATGACAACCAAATATGGAGTACCTTTGGCTTAATAACTTCATCACAACAATACACCCGACCCCCCCCCTTCCCACCCCCGATCTCATCGTACCACCACCCACACCCATAAACAACAAAACAACAAAAACAATTTCCCCTAAGCACTTGATTTCACTGGAACTTCAATCAAATGTTGTCCAGTTGGTTTTGTGCAAACCCTTCCTTGCTTCGGTCAAGTCGACCAACTGTGCAAATGGGTCCAGTTGTGCTGGCTGACGCACCTTGACTCCTGCCCCATTGGTTGTTGCCTCCACGTGACTTCCGCTTGGTCCGGATAGGTGGAGTTGGCTGAAGTCCAGCCCGTACTCCCTCAGCAGGTCTGCATCGCCCTTGGAGTAAGGCTGAGTGGAGTGGGCCCTGGGTGGAACCAGGTGCAGGTCGTATGCTGGGTTGACCCTCAAGCTGCTTGATGGTTCCGAAGGGCGCCGCCTGCTTGGATGGAGTGGGTCGAATTCCTCCTCTGCTGAGCTTGAATCCAGGCGAATCAGGTCGCCTGTGGTCACTGTGTGCTCCTGCAGGCATGTTTGCACACATAAGCATTACTACACTACACATTTAACAGGTAAATTAACACTGGGCAGTTTCAATCCAATGAAGGCCCCAGTACTAGAACCAGATATAGTACTGGCCTAGCATGGAAGGAGCTACCTGTAGGCTGGGGTACATGTACCACAACTCATGAAACACGTGCAGGTTGGCACTGTCAATAACCGTCCTTTACATTCCATGAATTTTACTGGTACTGTGCAGTATACCAATTTTAAAAATACATAAAGCCTTGTTCTGAGCTACTATTTTTCTTGTTTTGTTTGATTTCAGGGTCTTGTCGCTTTGCACAGTAGCCAAGTAAATGCCTCTGGGTCAGGTACAGCAGAACTCCTTAATTTATTCTTACTTGCAATATGCAAACTGATCTACACAAGTTGTCCTGCTCAAAACCAATTTTAGTTGCAATAAGCTTCTTAGTCCTTTTCCAGTGAGCTGGAGTCTTGAAAACATGCAGAATACATCAGTGGCTCAAAGCTTGTACCACTTATTACCTTGCACACAACTTTACAACATTTGACTTGATACTTCTGTAAAAAATTTTAAGCTTTAATTCTTACATTAGATCTGCAGTTTTTAGTGACTTTTGTTCAGTATTACACATAATAAGAGCTCACCTACATATAAATAGGTGAAGTCATTATCAACTGCTTTATTGAATCACAATTTTCAACACTCCACTAACTCTAAGGCTGGGCTGCACCATCGAGAGTTTCACTCGAAACCCCATGATTACTATTGTTATGATTTGTTAAGCAACAATTAATTGCAATGGTAACACCAGGTTTCTAGAAAAATCCCCACGCTGCAACCCAGCCTAACTGTTATGTAACTTACATTCTCTTTTCATAAGCTGGCTATGAAATACTCCTCTAATCTATCGGAATTTAAAATGTACATGAGGTAAGTTCAAGCACGTCTACACACAAGTCATGCAAGCCACACGCGAGTCAACTCGACAGGGACACCACAATATTTACGTGTGACGTACCAGTCCTTTCCTGAACAAAAAATAGGAGAGAAAGTATTACACGGTGGAACACTAAAAGCTCAAAATAAAGGGCAAAATCACAATTAAGGCGCCCAGACAGAAAAGCCCTTACCTTGGAAGAAATTCCATCATGAGTGCTGCCCACCTGCCGTCTTCTGGTGGGTCTTGGAGGAGGAGAAGGTGGTGGGATTGGCGAGAGGGAAGACGGAGAAGAAATGGCAGTAGGTTCAGGGGCAGGGGCCAGTAGTAGGGCTTCGGATGAGAGAGGAGTGTCTGTAGACACAGCAAGGAAGGGACGCTGGCCAAAAGCATCCTTACTGGTGGAGCTGTCGAAGCTTCGGGTGGGTTTCAGCTGCAAGAGGTGGGGTTTCCCCCCAGCACCCTCAACCATCCGCACAACAATGTAGGCAGTAAGAAATGGACAGAAGAAAAAAGTGCAAGACGTATGTGGTCTGTGAAACCTCAGACTGGAGAGCAGTTGGTTTTTACCTCAACAACCATACTACCTTATCACATGATGATAATAGCCAATTGGCATAATAATAAATCATGTTTGAATGTCTTTCAGGGACTGCATCAGAAGGTGCCCTAAAACAGCTTCCTATTTATGCTAAAAAGCTCATCACAAAATAATATGTGTAGAGACCTCATGCCTACAACATGAGACCAATGCTCAATAAAAATTACATACAAACATCCATAAAAGTAGAAAGCTGACGACTTGACCATAGAAGATGTATTAGACAAAATTTTATTAACATTACAATTATTACATCCTATAACTCTGTACAGAAAGAATTTCTACATTTTAGACAATCAAGCAGCTTTCCAGTCTTAGTTCCCAGTGCATATAAATAATACACACAAGTGCTTTTGATAGGTTGATAAACAAAGACAAACAGTGTAGTTGTATGAAGATAGAGAAACACATAATTAAAAGGGGAAATGTGAGAGGTTGATGAGCAAGGCAACGAATACTTACGGATCGATCAACAGGAGGTCCCAGTGAGGAAGCAGAGGAGGAAGACGAGGGGACTGTCCTGAAGAGAAAGTCCTGCATATCATTCATGAGGTCGAGGTTCAGGCAAGGAGGGTGCAGTTCAGATCCAGAACCACTCGCACTGGATGCTCCCTCGGGACTGCCAGGGGTTCCAGGAGAGGTAGCATCTAATGGATTGTAATGTCCAGGACTGCCACAAGACAAATAATAACACAACAGTATTAGCAAGTTGTTTCAATGGAAGCACAAAATTGAATACCTGAAAAAAATGATACTGATTTTGCAGCAGTTTTTCCAGGACAACATATCTGACCTATGCGACATGGCAACACAGAAAAATTAAACTAGAACAAGCACTTGTATATAATACTGGCTGAAGGATGAGTTGCAAAGTACTACATCTAAGACTACCACAAGTGCTAAATCCGCCTGATAGTGGATCACTTAACTGGTTGTAAATCACAATATTTACTCACGAAATGGTAAAAGAATTGTGAGAAGAACTTTCTCTAACCTGTGAGTAGGTCTGGGTGGCCTGAAAGGTGGCCCTTCCCTCCTATAAGAGGTTGTAGCTATTGTGAGGGGCCTCTGCTTGACAGTGGGAGAGGAGGGAGCTGAGTGGGGTTTGGAACTAGACATGGCGAAGGGCATAGGGTCATGGGAAGGGACTGCATCAAACTCATCTCGGCTGTGCAGATCCTTGAACCTTGACTTGATGTCCTTATAGGCTGACTTGCCTCGCTCCTTTACCTACATGTGCGATGAACATGGAAAAGACATGATCAAAATTCAGTAATAAGTTGAAAATTCATCTGAACAAGTGAAAATTATAAAAAATGAACTCCCACCTTGGCATCATTTCTCAATATTGGTGACAACCCCAAATGGGTTATAATAAAAATAACAACTCCCACTTTGAGAGTATGATCAGTTTCATGGTTCATATGTATGACAGGATTGTTACAAATACAATCAAGTCAACTAATTACAATTTTGTGTAATTAGCTGCTCCTATTAAATGCTAAAGCATCAACTGCAACATGCAGCGCCAAGAGTTATTAGCTCTTGGCAGCGCTAGTTAGGATATTGTGTCCAGTTGACAGTTTATAATAAGCTGGCACTACTGTGCAACATCATCTCATGTACACTAAACAAATGTCCAGCTCTGTACTATATTGTTCACAAAATCACAACTATCAACACAGAAATGGTCCAGACAAGTGTGCGAACCATTTCCATGCCAATAGTACATACTCAGCTGGCATCTAGGAACAACCTCGATGCGTCCTTATTTACTGAAATAGCAACAAAGCAAACAAGACCACCTGAGGAATGAACTGAACAGTGGCAAAAATACAAGGGCTAATCGAAAAGTAATTGACAACTTTTTAAATTCCAAAGTTTCATTACAGAAACTGAAATTGACATATACATATGAAATGGCAAGTCTTTCTCTACTTTTAGAAAAAGTCACCATCCACTTTGGTGCATTTGGGACACTAGTTTTACCATGCCCCTGCAGAAAAAAGGGTCAGGCTGGATGAGAAACCAGTGGCGTATGGCTTCTTTCACTTGCTCCATGTTGCTGAAGTGCTGATCGGCCAGGTGCCTCTTCATTAGTACGAAATGATGGTCTTAACCATGGTCTCGCATATCTTGGGCCAAGAAAGAAGTACTGGCCTCTCAAGACCTCAGCAACATCAAGGAAGTGAAAGAGGCTGCCTGCCCAGCCAACCTGACGCTTTTTCTGCAGGGGCATGGAAAAACTAATGTACGGTAAGACAAGTGCATCAAAGTGGATGGTGACTATGTCTTAAATTAGAGAAAGACTTGGGGTGGTATTTTTGTCCCACTGCTAGTTACTGCTAACTTAGCAGTGTACCAGTGTTGCAATGGTAATGCTAAGTTAGAAGTAACTAGCAGTGGGACGAATATTCCACCCTTGCCCTTTTATATGTACATGCCAGCATCAGTTTCTGTAATGAAGCGTTGGAATTTAAAAAGTTGTAAATTACTTTTCAATTAGCCCTTGTATTTAATAAATGACAAGCCTGAGTATTCTCAATGCAATATGAAAATGTCAGTCAGCAGCAGGAGGTAAAAATCTCTCAACAAAATCTCATAAAATAAATCTTGCTCACTGAATCCATGCATTGTAAAATATACTAAAATTACAGTAGCACATCATAATTCATAATACGTCCAAAACAAGTGACTTTCCAGTAGTCTAAACAATATAGGTCCCCAAACAAAAAGCCACACTTACAGTCTTAACAGCTGACTTGACTGCAGGATTGGCCTGGGAAAAAAAAGTAGAAAACAAACAAGAACAAAAAAAGCAAACATATCAACAACCCATCCTAGCAAAAACGTGCACTACCCATGCCAACTGCCAAGACCAATCAAGTCATCACCCCTTACCTTGTTTTTAACATTTTTGAGAAAAGCTCCACCTTCTTTCCTCACTGTACTAAGCCATTCCCGATATTGCTGCTTTAACTTTGAGCTTTCCTTCTCTGAGTATCGGTATGCCTCAAGTTCAAATTCATCAGAGAAGCCCTGTCCTGAGTTCAGAATATCCAGTCGCTCCTCTACAAACTGTAAGAATAAAATGTTAGTACTGAAAGTGGTGCATCTAAGAATGACTACCCTACCTGCTGGAATATCTGGAGGTGTAACATGGATCGTAGAAAAGGTTGGAGATTCGATGGCCTGGATAATACAAACAGCTCTTGGTCAAAGGTGATCTTGGCTCCTTGATGGAAGCGTAGCGCATCTCTGTACCCGCCTATAAGCTGTACCAGGGCTCTCAAAAAAGCTCGAGCCACACCATCCCTCAGGAGACTGTCAGGACTGCGAAGACGTCTTCGAAATGATGCCACCTTTCAAGAAATAAAGCCCTTTTAAATGGATTCAGATCATTTCTCAGAAGCAGGCTAATAACAACTAATGGCAGGCATCTCAAGGTTGATCAGGATATCTGTCTGGGTGGTAGGAGAATTTTGAAAGTGAACGAAACATACCCTACACAGCTGCCTCATTATATAAGTGGCTCTTGCCACTGCTTCACCATCATTAAAGGAAGGGTTCAGCAATAACAAAAAAGGTGACGACTGCTACTCTACATCATCCTTATAACACACTTCATCAGAATCCTTCTCATCAATTATTACCCTCCCTCCCACTCCTGCTTCCTGATCCTCCATCCCACATTTCCTCTTTCTAGCCCCCTCTCCAATATCATACTGATATACTTGTCATTGTTATTGTTTTCTGGGCACTCCTAAGGAGTGTTCTAGATTTTATGTATGACAGTATGAGGTATAGAGGAAGCAAGCGTTTATGCTCTTTCCTGTTATTGCGGCACCCTTCTTTAGGGAAAAGCCACGATGGGAAGTAAAGTAATTGTTATATTTTTAACTAACTGTCAGCTAGTCACAACCAAAACTAGATATCCATGAAACATTTGCACATATACTACAAACCACTTCTGGAGGCAAACTCTCAACGTCCTGGAAGGGGGTGTCTACCCGATTCCTGTCAGCATCAACAACGACAACATCACCCAGCTCTGACTTTCTAACCCTCTTCCAGATTGGTAATGGTACCCCAATCAAGTAAGGCATTGGAGCAAGAAGATAATCCTGCAGGGCTGCAGGAAGCACTGGGATAAAGATGTGTTGCCAATGCATGGGGTACAGGAGAGCATTGGCAGCCTGTACACAAGCGCTCAAGCGAGATAAGCGGCTTGACACCACGAGTATTCGACGCTCAAACAAGAGGGATGCAAAGATTGCCAGCATGTTGGACACCTCAATGGCATTCACGTATTCGGTCAAGTTGCGCTGAAAAGAAATATTATTTAAGTAGAAGTTACAGACTGCCCATCAATAACTTTCTCTATGATAGTCGCTCAAATTGTTTTTCTCCAGAGATTACTTGGAAAAATACGTTTGTCTGACATGGAGCATCGTTTAACCTTTCCACCCTTCTTAAAAAGCTAATGAGTTTTGTGACATGACATGTCCTGGGAGTTGTGTCAAAATGCATAAAATGTTTAAAATCCCCTATTTAGTCCACATTAAAATTTTTGACCAAATTAACGACATAGGATCATATACTCACACTTTCTGGTATACTTGGTAAAGAAAACTCATCTGGACAGTTACATGTAAAGATCTGCAAAGAAAGCACACAACCATTTAAAGCAATTTTTACACTGGAATTACTTTTAACATAAAACATTGAATCCCATTTTGGAAAAGATTGCACAACAGTGTGGCAATGGGAATTTCTGTCCACAACAAGCACGTAAGAGATCTTGTTGACTTTGGGACACTGCTCAATCAATGCTCTGGATGTTGTCTTTAAACAAAAGTATTTAATAATGTACCTCATGACTTACAACATTTACCTTCACAGAGCACACAGTGTTAAAAGTTACTGTAATGTTCTGCACAATTTACTTTTATTGCTTGTGAAAATTCTTAATTACAAGTAAACACAATAACACACCTTAACTTCTTTTTCAAATGGAACCTGAAGTGTACCCCCTGGTTCAGGAACAGACACACGGTTGAGGGCTTCCAGGAAGGTCCACACTGGATTGACATCTGGGTGACTCACTGACCTGGGTTGAGTAAGCTCTGCCAATTGGTTCAGCAGCCTGCAAAAAATGCACACCCATTCCATCAAACATAGTCTATTTTTTCAGAAACCCTGCATTCTTATGATGACTCACTTGTAAAAAACTTCATGCCATGGTAGGAAACTGAGGATGACCAGAGCTGTTGCTGGCCCTGGGGCCAAGCGGCAGAAGCCAAATGTCCACTTTGAGTCAATGTTAGTGAGGACAAATGAAAAATGTTGTACCACATCACTACAGTAAAAGAAATAATTTGTTACACACTGAAAGTATTGAAGATGTCAGTATTAAGTAGATGAAAGCTCACTTTGGCTTAGGGAACTCGCATGGGAAAGAAAATTGTGGGACAGATTTGAGCACTTCATGTTGTTTGTAGCTTTCTGGGAACTTTTTAACAATTCGAGGCATCTCTGTGGATGACTTTGCTGCCTCCACCTCACAAAAGCACTCAAACAAGTTCCGCACCTGCTCACGAGGCCTGAAATATATTGGGAGAAGAATTACCACTTATATGGTATATTATTTTCTCTTGTTTGCATACTTTACTTCAAGTGAAGTACTGCATTAAAAAAGACCTGCAACTAGTTTTACCCTGGAACCGTGCCGTGCCTGAAAGTTACGTTAACCGTGCCGTGGGGTCTTTTATGTTCCCACGCCATAGGCTACTTTAATTTTTATTAATTTTTATATGATACTTTTAAAGGTATTGACTATATACAATCATTCTTTGAACAATGCCTAAATTGATCGCTAATTCAAAATAAACATGCACTTCCAGTTATATACTTTAAAAATGGGCAAACAGTTCATTGTAATTGTAATTTTAATGCATTTAAATTCCTTTGGGGTCCGAAAAGACCCCACAGCAAGGCTCCAGTGTCAAACTCGGATATCATGCTGATAATTAATTCATAGCACTTGAAAAATCCAGTCTAATTAGCAAAGAAATTTCGTCTGTAATTATGTAATGCGCACGTAATTATATTATGGAATTGTTAGATCTGTATTGCATTGAATTTCACATGTACTACATGAGTATCCAACTTATTATGATTAGAGTTTCCTCTGAAAAAACACCTGCCATATGTGACGCTGGCACTATTCAAGAAATCTACCAGTACTGAAAAGTAGTTCAATTACAATGTCATCTCTGCAAATCCTGGCACATACAATTAGATATGGAATAATTTAAATAAATACATAATTGGCAGCACAGTGAACATGCCATATTGCAGCAGAATGAGAGCAGCAATAAAACTGAGCACCACAGCTGTGTGGAACACACATTCCATTATAACCAGCCCTCCCTTCCCTATATTATATGCTTCCTCAGTATATTCATAAGATGCTAATTCCCATCCAACTGGCTGCGTCTGCAACCTGCAAGCATATTTTCCTACCGAATCCTGGAGCCCATGCCGAGGACCTGGCTATAGATGTGACCACCACCGGTGCAGACACCAGCAGACTCATTTCCCAGGCGTCCCCGTGTGGCTGTCCTCCTGGGACTGTCCCAGCTGCCTATCCTGCTCCTCCTCCGTTGACCACAGCATCTCCTTCACCTCGTCGGACGGACGGAGATCACGAGATCCTGCGCGGATGTATGTCCCGGGAGATGGGGATGATCCAGCGGGATGATGAATGGAGGCAGTGTGTTGTTGCAGCAGCAATCTCCTTCGGTTGGCTGCCTGCCCTGGTTACGGCCCACCTTTCACTCAACCATCCCACCCCCAGGCAGAAAGCAGAAAGCACTGTAAGGGATGGAATGGGCGGGGGCGGGGGGAGGACAGCGGAGGGGGAAAAAAAATCTGCCTTGTTTTTTTGCGAGAATCGGCAGCCTTTGAGGGCGCGTCCGAATTTTCGCAAGTCGGCATTAGCAACATATGACTACTGACTGGGTAGCCGTTACTGGGTAGCGGCTATCCGCAACCGGTTCACATTCACGATATTTGGCTCACTGTCCGTTGTAGTACTGCTTGGTTCGGTACCGGGGCAGTGTTCGGTCCAGATCTCGTCGCAGTTTGGTCACAGATTGTGGCTGCATTACGGATAGCCCGCATCGATAAGTCTACCTGCTGTCAGTTGCAAGTAGTCGCTATGCTGTAACCGGCTGGTTCTGTCACACACAAGCTGACGGTGTGCGGACCGGTGCCAAGACCGGTGCGGTCAGTGGTGCGGGGCTGACCCTGGGGCGGACGGCCCAGCCATTCGATTGGACCAGTAAGGTGCAATTCGTACAATTTCAACACTGACGTGTCTTACCTAACTGGTTCCGTGCAATGTTTCAGATGGTGTGCCACTCCTTGGCCGAGTAGATCCACTGCTACTCTAGTCACATTCCACGGGGCAGAGACAGGCTTAGGGGCAATGTCGGAAGCAGATGTGCGGTACCGTACACGGTGGCGCCCAAGAGTGCTGGCTGACTGGGCCTCCCTCCTGTTTCTTGCCATGATGATCCCCATCATCTACTGGTTTGAGATCTTTGTTGTCATTCCTCACCAGTTTCCAGGAGAGACCGTGTGGTATTATGTCAACCTGGTTGTTGGAACGTTCATGCTCATCAACCTCGTTTCCAACTTTGCTGCATGCGTCGTCATTGACACCAGCACACGTGGACTCATGATGCCAAGTATGGTCTTGCTTATCTAATAACTAATACCAAGCTAATACTATTTCAAAACCAACAACTCTGATATTGCCATTTTGGCTCAACCAGTGTGTTTTTATCGACAGTTAAGCTAACAGAAACTTGTTCAGTTAAGCAATTTTTGTGAAATGAAGAAACTCAGCTACAAACTGGTTTCACTGTCCTTAGTGCATGGACTTCTGCCGGACTTCTGCCTTCTGTATGTACTTTTATTTTTACAGGCTATCTCCCACCTGGATGGCACTTCTGTGCAGTGTGTGAATCAGCTGCTCCACCCCGCACGCGACACTGTCACACCTGCCACATCTGCATCCTGAAGCGGGACCACCACTGCATGTTCACCGGATGCTGTATCGGTCACAACACTCAGCGCTACTTTCTTTCCTTCCTCCTCCATCTCTGCTTGGCCACCGCCTACAGCACAATTCTGAACCACACCTTTGTTTGGGAACACATTGATATGTCTTCAGTCCTTGGGCTACTTAAGATAGTGCTGCCCATGATTGTTCTGGTCCTGGGTGTTGACTCATCCCCAAGCCAACTGTACCTCTTACTCTATGCAGTCAACGTTGTTGGAGTTTTGCTCTCAGGAGCATTTCTGTACCACCATCTGCGACTGACCCTGCGAGGTCAAACCTCCAGAGAGAATGTCGATAAATTGAGAGTTTATGATGCAGGTTGGGAAGCCAATCTGGAAGAGGCCATGGGTTCCAGGTGGTATTTGGCATGGCTCAATCCATTGGTGCCATCCCCACTGCCTTATGATGGAATCAACTGGGGTGACAGGAAGGAGTACTGATGCCATATTTTATACAGCTGGTATTGATGCAATTTATATTCTAGTCTGTACTCACTTGTGATATTACATAAATGCAGGGCCCTTATTGACCATAGATAATAATTTGAATGGAATTTGTCCATTAAATATTAAAATTGTTGTTTTACATGCATTACTGCTTAAAAATTGACAAGCTTCATGATTTATAACTAACAGTAATGTAAGTTAGTTATATTGTCACATTCCACCTTCACGTATAGGTAAAGCATAATTATGCAGCACATCACATGACTTAGCATGTTATGCACCATCAGTGTCAGGTTGATTTATTGTGTATACAAAATGTACCAGTGAGAGTAAAATTTCTAGTAATCTTATGGCAATAACTATGACACACACAATGGTTGAATCACATTAACCGACAGTTTAGGGGACCACCTTGAGAACATCATTTACTAGTGAACCTGTTGCCAAAACTAGGCATAACTGCCCGAGCCCCCAACTGCCCATGTAGTACTGCACTGTACCATATCCCTCACATAGATGGTACTTTCTCTCGGCGCACTACTGCCACTCACGTGGTCATGCGAGGGGTACTACATGCACCTAACTGAACAGAGATTATGACTCACTCTAGACAGACAAAGAGAAAATCAATTCTACATGAATATGATGTTAAAGGGGACAGTGTCATGCCTTTTATGTAAAGGATGCCAACCTGAACACATTCATCAGAGGGGGAGTGGCTCCACTTTAACTTGTAGGGAGTACATGGTCAGTTGTGTTTTCTGAGCATGCGCAGCAGGGGAATTTGGGGACGTGATAGGAGGGAAAAGTCGTGTGGAGGCGGGCTGAATGTGACGGTCACTTCTTTCTTTCATTTAACGGACTGTAGGTTAGCATTTGGGGAAAAGGTGCTGGCACAGTGTGTAATCAGACCTGGAAGCAATTCCAAAGACGAGAGTCGTGTTACTTTGTCCCTGCGTGCTTGCTGCCAGGCACGTCCCAGGCAGAGCTGCATGATAAACCCTGGGCCACCATGTCTTAGGGCCCTCGCTGTGACCCAGCTACAACTTTACAATGGCTCTAGTGCCATAAAGCAAGCAGGTCTTTGGAGAAGCTACAATTTGCTGTTGCCGCATGTGACATCACTGTTTGGTATGGATCCACCATCCATGGAATGTTATACAGCAGCTAAAAGAAGGGCTTTTTTTGCCCCCCAAGATGGTACAAAATGATAAGTTAATTCCCTCCTTTATTTCCCACCATATTTGATGTCACTAATGTACTGATGGAGATCCCTAGATGGCACCCTTAATAATCGTGTTTATTGGACTTGAATTTGGCAGAAGAAATGTGGCCTGTCAAATGAGTGCCATGTTAATATAATAGTGCTTGTTTTATGATGACTGGCAATGATGTACTTGGTGCCAAAACCAAAAATAATAAAACTGAACTAACTCACACTTATTCTGGCTTCAACCAATATTTTAGGACCCTGACCACTGCCGATTATGGCATCCACCTCCCTGAATGTTAAGGTGGGGATATAAAGAATCCAGACTTCTTCGAGTTCCAACTCTGGCCGAAAGAGGAGACACTGGATCCCACCCTCCCTGCACAAAATAGGGTTGAGTTTGTGGTTGACCATTCCCTCTAGGCACAATAAACACTGAAAATTAGGGTTCTCCCAACTTCTAGTAGTTCTCAAATCAGTCAAATTTTGACAAAATTATTATTTGCCGAAAGGTTATAGCTAAACATAAAAATCGGCTTCATTGGTCAGGAGCACCAATTTTTTGTGCATTTTTGGGTGCTTGTTATGACATCACTTAAAATTTCACGACGGTGTCAATTACTCCCGCTTGCAAATGACTTAAAAATACTATATTAATAATATGGAAAAAGTACCACAAACATGTGTAAGAGAGAGGTACCTATTTGAAGGTTTTTTTAGAACCTAAAAATCCGTTCTGTACTTATTACATAATCATATATGAATATCCAAAATATTCATACATATCACCTGATCCTACCTTAACTTTGAGATGATGCAACCAAGTCTTAGCAGCACAAGCTTCATTTTGGAGTCTTATTTTGAATAACCCTTCCAGAAACTGGAATCAATCTGGGATTGAATTATGGGATATTGAGGTTTGAGATAATTTCCAGCGAACCATTCAAGAGCAATTACCGCATTAGAATAATATGCATTTTGCTGTGAACGAAACGAAAGGATCATTTGGGGCAAATAAGAAGGCAGTGTCAAGCAAAATATTTATAAAACCTTCATAATGGTACTTTTTCTTATAAATATTACCGAATATAAATGCAGGTGCAAGGTAATTGCCACTTACTACAAAGCTTCTGATACTTATCTGCTGTCATGCCATTTTGTCAGAAGAGTGAGTGAATGTTGCTAAGTCCTTACAAGTAATCTCAGGGTAAATGCATTACAGCTTAGGGAATTCCCTTGCTTCTGTGACCATTCTGTGAGATTATTCTTCTATTACATCATCCTAATAGCTACCCAATGTATCCTTTACAATTCAGCATTCATGTATTCATGCTGTGCAGGAATTGTACTGAATTTACATTTTTAGAAATACGTCATTGCAGAAATAGTGCATCTAATGTGAACAACTGAAGAGCAGTACAGGAAGTCCCTGGTCTATGAATAGGGTTCCATTTATAAAAATGTTCATAAGTCACATTTGAATGCAACTCAGATTTCTGAGGAACAAAGCATAAATGGAGTGTAAATATGCTGCTCCAACAAACCGCTTATGTCGTGTGTTTGTTTACGTGCGTGGAAGAACGTAGTTCCCAATTATTTATGTTAAACTTGGTATTGGTCAACGTACACACAAGTGATTGAAAGGGGAGGGAAAATTATAAACTTTCCTTCTGGGGAGCCTTGGGAGCCCGTTCGTAAGTACGGTTCGCTGTAAGTCAGGTCATTCGTAAACCAGGAACTGCTTGCATTCTATCAGCAGTAACATTTGAATCACATGAATGGTTAACATAGATGCATCTTTGAAGGAATATGTTAATTGTACTTACAAGTTATTTGGGAAAATGTGACCTGTTCAATTGGCACTGGAGTAGCACAAATCTGTATTGCACTTGTTTTCTTTCAGGTCACTAGAAATATTACTTAACTTGGCACCACAAAATATAACAGGGGAAAACATAGCTTCCTCTGGCTATTTGAAGACCTCGAGGGAAGAACGAACAAGGTCCACTTTTTCTAAAAAATTAGCTACATATCTCAGAAGATAGTTTCACTAGCATAGAGTATGATGGTTTGGTTGTGGAACAATCATCATAGTCCACTATGGAAGGCCCTGAAAGTGGAATATACAATAGAGGCCTTCGAAATTTGAAATTGCAATATCTCGCTTTCACATGAGGTGGACTTTGATTGTTCTTCCTCCCCAAGGTCTTCATTTATACTAAGCTTCATGAAAGGAAGCTCAGATCCTCATCAGCAGATACCTTGAGGACACTGTCCCCTCTCCACCTTTAAGTGACTGCAGCTGGTACTCAGGAGAGAGAGGAAAGTGTCCGTGTGATTTCCACTGCAGGGCTCTGAACTTACTTTTGACATGAATGGTATAATTTCTTGGCATATGAGGGAACGACTTTCTCACATAAAGACAGTCTCATTCCCACTCTCAGGCCATCCTCCGCCTCCACCTCCACCACCCCCTCCACTCCCTCCAGTCTGACCAACTGATCCCCGTAGATTTTTGGATCGAGCCTGAAACAGTTCACGAATCAAGGCAGCTTTTTCCCTCTGCAGGTCTGTTACTCGTTCACTTTGCCTACCCACCTCCTGAAATGTGTAAGAGTTGAGTTAATGTCCAAGACTGGGGGTAAACAATAACAACTCTGGTACTTGAATACCTCTGTGAGAAGGCGGTTTTGATCCTTAAGTCTCTCTACAGATCTGGAGTCATTACTGACTCCTGCCCCACCTCCTCTTGAGTTTCCACCCCAGGGGTATGGAGGGGGATCCAATGGCCGCCCCCAGGCAGGAACAGCCAGGTTCATGTGCAATGGAAAGCGACGAGATGAGTTGCAGGCCAATCCCTGAAGCAGCTGGTTCACTTCCAGGATCCGGGCCATTTGGAAGTTGAGGCGCTCCTGTGCTGCCTCCAGTGACGACTCCTGCTGGTCATGGCACAGTATTTTGATTTCATCTGGTTTTTGCAAAAATTTCCACTAAATATTTAGAAAATGAGGTAGACCTTCCATTGCAGTTTATCATGCTTATGTGCATCTTGCACATTATGCATTAAATTGTGTCAATTGGTCCCATATGAAACCTGACAGCATCACATGGTCTCAAATTCCTGTGGAACTGAGCATGTACTATTATCACAACAATTTACTATTGCAGGGTAGTCCACTTAAATGTCAAAAAGCATTGATTTCACTACAGTTGACTCCAGATGCATGAGCTTGATTATTATAAGAAACTTATTTCAGCAGTCCCTTGAAGTCTCTTACATCCGGAGTCAACTGTATTTAGATCATTCCAGAAGCATTATTATCACTAGATGCAATATTGCAAACTGGGCATATGAGACAACAAAGTAAATCTAATGCAGTACACTAAGAGAAATACAAAATTCATACCGCAAGCCCACCATCCTTTCCCAAGTACTTCATCTTGTCCTGAGTTGTAGAAATCTGCTGTAAATACCAATCTCTGGCCCTTTCTACAGCCTGAAGCCCCTGCAACAATATGTCTTTCTCTTGCTCCAGCTGCTTGAGTCGCTTCAGCATGCTGTAGTCGATCCCATTCTGAACAGTATGTCTTCTAGGTTCCCTTCTCCTTCCGGCAGATCTTTTTTGTTGTTGCTGTTGTTGCTGCTGCTTTGTTTGTTGTTGTTGCTGTTGTTGTGCATCGAGTCCTGGTGCTTCTGGCTTTCCATCTGCATACCCACGGCCTTGAGTGGGTGGTGGAGGATAAATTGGAGGAGGAGGAGGAGGCGGAGGGTGTGCAGGGGGACGCATGTCACGTCCTTTGGAATCTCCACCTTCATTCTGCATAAGTCCTCGTTGCCAGTTCTGAAGTGCTGATCGTATCTCAGCACGACCTAGTGATGGCTCAGAAGGTTGAGGATTCAAATTGCGGTGGTTGCTAGCTCTGGGTGGTTTGGGAGGTCCAGGCATGCCAAAAGGACCACACACAGCCATGGATTTGACCCGGTGACCACTGTGAAGGTAATAAATATTCAGTTCCTTGCTAAGCCACTCATCGGACTCGTAAGCACCATGACATAACTCAGATTAATTATTTGTATTAAATTACTTATATAAAAACATCATTTTAAACATGTTACACAGCATTTTCTCAACACACTGACTTTTCTTCCTCAAAAATCCAAGCAAAACTCTGCTTGCCATGATTACAATTCAGACACAAGTATGAAGGTGTTTTGCATAAAACTGACTATGCCAGAGACAGCCTACTCACTTTGAGAGTTTGACTTCACTGCGGTAGTTTCGAAGATCTGCTGATGGAGGCAACACTCCCTGTCCACCAATCCCACTGCGCCTGTCAGTTTTAGCATCGCCTGATAGCTGTGGTAAACTCACTGCTCTTTGTTGATTCCCTCTTGGAATCAATGGTGGTGCTGCACTGGTGACAGGCCGCTCTTCCTCAACATCCAAAAGAGGTGCTGATGGTGGGCGGGTTTCATCCCTCACCTGTGGGCCTGGTCTGCTTGGCCCGTCCTTCTGCCCTGATTTTGCTACCTCTCCTTGACAATGAAGAAGGCACATCTGCAGCCCTGCACAAAACCTATCAAAGGTAAGCATCCCGCTAGGTGGGGCAACCTTCCTCAGGCTGGCAATGACTCCTTTGGGCACCCCCTGTGTCCGTTCCTCTCGCCATAACTGCTCCAGGTCAGACAGACGGACATAGCCACTCCCCCGTTCATCCATCACTTCAAACAGTGTCCGCATAGCTGACACAAATTGCTTGGGAAGGCCATCTGTTCCTGACTGCATGTTTGACCTCAGCTGAGAAAAGGGTAATACTGTAAGTTTCCAGTTCCCACTTCCAGCGGCTTAAAGCAATATGAAAAACAACTAGTATATTCCAGCATTTCCAGAATAATACGTGAAGGTTTGTTTCTACGTGACCTATACTGCCGTCAGATGTAAGAAGACCGTAACTCAAAAACTAGTAAGGGCGAAAGTCGTATGCACGCCCTGCACTAATCCCCCCTGACTAAGAGGGGATTAGTGCAGGGCATGCATGACGACAGTATAGTGCGTTTTTCAGATTTTTAAAAAACAAAAAACTGCACAGTAAAGTATAAAGAACGGCCCAATATTGACTTAAGTAATGCAAAAAGATGATTGCTGGTGGGGTGTCTTGAGCCAAATTTTCAGAGTGGATTCCCTGGCAGTAACGCCGTAATGGAAACTTGTGACTATCTCTCATTATAATTATTACATTATTTGTAATTTATTTGCAACAGTTCAGGTCATTCCTCTATTAATTCCCACAAGTATGGGCTTGTTACACGGTATAAGTTTGAGGCAGCTTGAGGAATGTCACATTTTTTCTTCTTGCATCCTTGATCACCATACATGGGTTTGGTCCTCATCTGCATATCTGTTATGCCTGAATATTTAATATGTTTCGAAGTAGGTTGTGCCTACACTGCATGTTGGCCAATGTAAAATTTTGGTCAGATGAGTAAGGAATGATGCTATTAAAAGTGCTCAACCATTTCGTCCGGCACTAATCTGGCCACGGTTTGAGCCTCTTTTTTGTCCCCCCCAAGGTGAACACCCCTCCGGATAAAAACGTTTGTAAATCCCGCTCCCCTCCCTCCTCTCCACTCATCCAAGGCCGTTACCCTTCATCAATCCCTCCAGTCAACTTATCCAGTGCTTTGTCCCCCTTTCCGCGCGCATGCACCACCACCACCAAGCAGCACTAGCGCACCTGGTCCCGCCGCACCTCCAGTGTCCTGGAAGCACCCTCTGAGCTGAAGATGAAGATGAAGAGACCAGTCCAGATGCTCTTTCTTTGCTGCTGCTGGCTGCACCCACCTGCTGCTGCTTGTGGTGGACCGCTGTTTGATCCTCCAACCAATCGGAGCGGGGATACGTCACGCTGTTTACATTCCTGTGACTCCGAGCCAATCGGAGGCAGGCAATGCAGGGCGTGTGTGTCTCTCGCTTCAATACGGTACTGTTGGGGGTGATACCGGAGTCAAGGTCACACTCGGACCGGATATGTCACAGTGTCACCTTTCACCGCATTGTTTGACTCCACCCTGGAGGGTTACTCTACACAGGGAAATATTGTGTGTACAGCCATGACTCGCCTATTCAGTTATTATTTTCCAGGGGGTGGGTGTGAGTACTGTGAGAACGACCTGTAAACTATCACATGGCTATGTGCAGTAAACTGTGCTATCGAGTCTTCCACCTCCAAGGTCTCACATTCAATCCAGATCAGAGAGAGGAAAATCTCATGTAAAAAGAGGACAGACGAATTTGCTGAAATCGTCGTACTTTGCGAGAAATAAATTAATTCCACCTCCAAGGTCTCACATTCAATCCAGATCAGAGAGAGGAAATTCTCATGTAAAAAGAGGACAGACGAATTCGCTGAAATCGTCGTACTTTGCGAGAAATAAATTAATTCCACCTCCAAGGTCTCACAATCAATCCAGATCAGAGAGAGGAAATTCTCATGTAAAAAGAGGGCAGACGAATTTGCTGAAATCGTCGTACTTTGTGAGAAATAAATTAATACTTATTTGCGGATTTGTGACACTTCGCGAGAAGTAAATCAATTTGGGAGTTTTTGGAAGGGTCAAAATGCCGCAAATAAGAATTTATTTCTCGCAAAGTACGACGATTTCACCAAATTCGTGTCCCGGTTCTCAAGGTTGTTGTTCCGCATATGCGAGTATTAGCGTATTTCATAATTAAATCAGCCTAACCGTTGGTCGGCAGTACACGAATGTCGAGTTTTTAAGGCAGTCTTTTTGGAAATTAATTTAGGAGCTTCTATAGAAGTAAAATTGTTCGCAACACTTTCATAGTGTTTTCCATGAATAGCTGTTATTTGTAAAATATCTTGTGTCTCTCTTCAGAGTAGGCGTAAGCTCAAATCTAGGCATTTTCAGCCTAGCTGGTAGCAAAGGGGTTAATAACACCATATTTCCCATGAGAATCTTTCAAAATATGGTAATTTCATAAATGTTATCCATACTGCCGAATGTCTTTAATTTTTCTCCATACTGAAATTATTTATAACACACACCTTATTTGGAGATAAGTAAAGAAAACACATCACATGATCACTGAAAACGACACATTTATTAAAATCTACCCCTACATCCCATCCATGCCAAAACACCCTCACATACATATGAAGATAATGCGTGACATGACACTGGAACTCCCTTCTAACCCTTCAGTCTTCTAGGAAGCCTGGACCTCAGCTGGGGGTGGCCCTTCTCCATCCACTCCATCCAGCTTTGTTGCCTTTTCATTATCATCCTCTTCCTCCACATCCTCCTCCACCTCTGCCGGCTCTGCCATCTCCGCGTCCTCCGCAATGAGCCCTCCATCCCTCTGACTCCCCTTCTCGCTGTTCTTGAACCTGTCCCACCTCTCGCCTTCTGTATGAGAGTCCTCCTCTTCTTCCTCTTCCTCCTCATCCTCTTCCTTGCTCACCGAAGTATCCTTCACCCCATCAACTTCCGCTTTTAAGAACATAATAATGATGTAGCATTCATTAGTGACAGCTCCAGATGCAAAACTGTGGTGATCCATACTTGGCAGGGCAAAACAGACCAATATCTATCAAGTTTACAGGAAAATTTACAACAGTATCTACTCAAGTTTACAATAATATGACTGTTTCCCCTGCAAGGCTGGGCAGACTTAACACCTCAACACTGAATATGCATGATGGCACACTAATTAATCAAGTCCCATTCAACTTGCCAAGAGCTACACAAAACTTCGCAAAAAAAAGTGACCATGGCTGTACCCTGCAGTACACTCAACTAATGCCTGCCTCCCTCACCATCATCACTGATGAGAATGCAGGCAGCTTTTACCTGTGCCTGTGCTGCCCTCTGGCTCTGAAGCAGCTGTTGTATTAGTTAAATCTGTTGCTTCTTCTGTGTCTGCTGCTGCTGCTGCTGCTGCTTCTGCGCTGGTGGGCTCGGTAATCACATCGGTGTCACCCTCTGCCGCTTCCTTAAGCAGCTCTCCCAGATCCCTGTCCATGTCATCCCACAACTTGTCGTCAGTCAGCATTTCAGTGTCACCAGCATCTACCTGGGCACCCAATTCCTCCTCAGCATCATCCTTCCCCTGAGCCTTAAGATCTTCTTTTCCAGACACAGACACCGGTGTGGCAGTTGTGTCAGGAGACTTACTCTAATTAGAAGAAATTGGGGATCATCAATGACACATTAACCAGTATGAAAATCACTGCAGGACTAAAAGTATTGCACTTTGTACCTTATCCATGACCATATAAACTATATAAACAATCATATAACTTGAACCTACGAAAAATCCAATTATGTGAAGTAAGTTAATTGCACTTTATTATTGACTTGCCTGGCCACTACACATATGCATTCAATTATGGTGTTCCCCCACTTACGTAGAGCCAAACAGTATACATTAAAAGACAACAACACATTATCTGCACCCTTTTTTGTCCAATCAATTTTAGTTGGCACAGAGGGCTGACTGCATGACCAATAGAAATCCAAGTCACTCATATAATGTGAATAGCAAGGATCAATCACTTGTTATGGATTTACCTCCAACCATTCATCCCATCATTTGCTTTGTCGTAATTATTTGTTTGCTGTGTTATTGAGAACTCGCCCATTTAAAAAAATAAATTGGCATGTTAATGTCTATTGTTGTTATTAGTTCTCCATGACTTGCTAGGACAAATACTAGCCAATGGTCAATATGTGCAGTGCCCAATAAATTGAAAATCTTCCATGACATTCTACCCCTGGTCCTATGAACTAGGCATCATTAATCATTTAGATTCTGAACATTCCTGCCCAAAGGTCGCTCATGTGAAAGAGCCTTATGATGCCCTAGAACTGTGCCTGTTTAGTTATGAACTAAACCAGAATAACTGCATTAATTTATACCTTCCTGAACTCCTGCCCTTCCTTTTCTTCACTGGTCTTTGTGCCCTTCTTTGACAACTTCTTAGCCTTCAGAGCAGCTATTCTCTCTTTCTTGGCCTTCTCTTTCTCTAGCCTCTTCTGTTCAGCCTTAAATGATGCAATTGTTACTTTGTGGATATAACAGTAAAAGCCAGCCAAGAAACAGGACCCGTTACCTGATGTGCTCGGAAATGCTGCTGATGAGGTCGGGAGCAGAGGTGAGCATGCAGAGTCCTCTCTGGAGGAGTGCTCTGGGCCAGGTACTTGTGGCACAGCTCACAATAGTACACACGCACCTTCTTCACAAAGTTCTCCCCTGAAAAAAAATTTAAGCATGTTTTAAATGTCGATAGAACTAATATGTGACCCTTTATTACACATCACAAGACACAAAATTGCATCACCCTGAGCAGCTTCATTAGTCAAAGTAGGTAACTGAATAGGTTTACTCTGATGCTTTTAAGCTCCAAGTGACATCACTACTGTTGTCATTAATATGTTACAAAAACAAGTACCAAAAGGACTGTCATTTGTACCTTATAAAAAATGGAGTATATAAACTACCACATTCTTCAATAGGAAAAAACTAAGTTTAGCCTTTTCAGTCTCCCAGTAAAAAATTCCACATCCAATTTATACACATGCACACATCTTTGGAGACCTCCTTCATCAATGTCAGTTATCCATTATCTGGCTACCTCATATAATGGGATAAGGCTACGAGGAAATGAAGAAATGAATCAATCTGATACTAACCTACAGGCCTGTCCTTGGTTCGTGTTGCAGCCTTACGCACCACCTTCTTCTGCTTCTCTACAACCCGCTTCCCTTCTTCCCTTTCCTCATCATCGTGGGATTCCCCTTCCCCATCCTCAGCAATGTCCCCTTCTTTGAGTGAAAGAAACAGAAGCTATCATAAAGTCCTCCATACCCACTATAATTCCACTCACCATCTACGTCTCCAACTGCATCCATGGTGATGAAGTTGTCTAAATCCAGTTCCTCCTCTTCCTCACCTTCTGACACATCTTGATCAACTTCTGGAGGCTCCCGAAGAGCTTTCTTCTTGCCCTTGACTGGTACGTATTGCTTCTTGCGCTACACAAAAAAACCATTGCAATAAGAAAAAGAAAAAAAAATACACCACAGGAAGTATGCATCATTGTTCCAGTCCTTATGACTATGTATCACAGCACATCAAAGGAAGAAGAAAAACCTAACAATTAATGAAAGAATGTATACAATTACCTTTAAGTGTTCCAATGAGCACAAGTGCCGTTCATAAATCATTGGTGACTTGAAGGCCAGCTGGCACACATGGCAAACTGGTAGCATAAATTTTCGGATTTTCTGTATTTAAAAATAAAGCAAGCAACATTAGACATATGGCTTGCCCTAAATTAAATGATTTGCTGTTACCTGGTGCATTTCTGATGCTTCATGTTCCTCCCTGGTCTGCCTGAAATTCAGCTTGCAACAGTAACAGAAGTTAGAGCGGGCACCCAGTGTTCCCTGGGCTTCCTCCATCTCCTCAAGCTCTCGCTGCTGGTGTCTCTGTTTGCTCCGCATGCGGCCCAGCACTGATTTCAGATTTAATGCAACCTTATGCATGGCACTCTGATGACGCTGATTGTAAAGATGTATTGCATAGTCCTGTGAAGAGACAAAGAAAATGTTTCAATTCCTTACATATTGGGTGTACACGTCTCCAGGAAGTGCCTGTAAAAATCCAGTAAAACCCCCAATAAGACAAACCTCAGGAGCCCAAAATCTGGATACTTCCTTTTACGTTGTTTTAATCCTTCCATTTCACCCCCCCCCCCNCCCCCCCCCCCCCTCCCCTCCCAAATACCCTATGGGCTGCCAGATGAAAATATATACACATCTCCTTAGCAGGGACAGAGGAAGGAATGGAAAAGTCACATGCATGCATGCTCCTCTTACATCATTTGCTCACTTGCACAGCTGAGACAGGCCTATTATTGGGCAGTTTAAACCTCTCAAGGGAGGTGTGTCAGATAAAAAAATACAACTGGCCCAAGCTCACAATGATGATGAAAAATGCTACCCATATTGCAATGATTTCTTCTGTTTCAAGCAATGGCAGTAAAAACAAGGAGAGGTACTATATCGCCCAAAAACATACGAGACGATTTTGCATTTGACTCAAGTGCAGCCTGCACTTGAATCAAATGCAAAATCGTCTCTATGTTTTTGAGCGATATAGGACGTACCAGTGAGTTACTTCTGAAAAGCTCAGAGATGTAGGAAAGTGCCTAATTTGATATTTTATTTTGATCCTCTCTTCTTCATTCAAAGTAGCTTCTGTGTTTCCCAGGCACTGCCATTTTATACAGGGTGGTCGGTAAATGGCGCACAAGCTTCAGGTAGCGAGATTTCTTGTGAAAAACCAGTATATGGAAGTGAAGGTCATATTGCTCTACGAGGCCTGGTTAGGGCTCACGAGCCCTCCGAAGTTTGGGCCAAATCATGATGTCACATCCGCCAGTAAAATTCAAACATTACCGTATCGCCACCGTACGCGGTGTGTTGCTAGGCGTTGCCATACTGTCGTCCCCACGAGTTTATGCGACGGTATGGCAACGTCCCTGCGACTTTATACGGTTCCATTGTTTGGTCAACATGTGGGGGATGTCAACATGGCAACGCCCAGCAACACACCGCGTACAGTGGCGATACGGGAGTGTTTGAATTTCGCGGGCGGATGTGACGTCATGATTTGGCCCAAACTTTGGAGGCCTCGTGAGCCCTAACCAGGCCTCGTAGAACAATATGACCTTCACTTCCATATACTGGTTTTTCACAAGGAATCTTGCTACCTGAAGCTTGTGAGCCATTTACCGACCACCCTGTATAGTTTGACTACGCTATTATTCAGTTAATGATAAGATTGCTAACACCAATTTGGCAAGTTCCTCTCTTTGACATTCTAAACTGGTGAAATAGTGTTGGGGAAGTATGCTTGGGGCAAGAGGGGATTCATGCTCTGTCATGTTAGACTGCTCCCGACTCTACTACTAGCAGCAGCCAAATTGAGAGTGAAGAAGTACGAAGAGAAAGGCCAAGCTTTCAAAAAGGGTAACATTAGCAATGCATCATGCCTGCACTTAAACATTGCTACTCACTCTGAAAGTGGTGCAGTGGCGGTGACAATGCGGGCAGTCCAAGCGGATGAACTTACGAGGGGCAGGCACAGCCTTCTCCATGCTGCTTCGCCTGCCCTCATTGACTGCCCTCCCATTGTCCCCATGCTGTATTGTCACCTGTAAGGCCATGAGGGTCGGCCATGATAGTTCCTATCATTTACCTGCTGCTGCATGGAGGGGGAAAGTACTTCCCAACTGAAAATTTACCTTCATAGAACGAGATCCCTTTGCGAGAGTTCGCTTTAGTTTCTCCTTGGAAAAGTGCTCTGCTTCCTCGTCCTCATCCTCCCTTTCATCCCCATCCTCCTTCTTCTCATCATCCTCAAAAGCATCCTCCATAGCAATATCACCTGACTTTCCATGAATTTCATCTGTCCCACCCTAAAATAACAACATAAAAGCAGGGTGAGGCAATGCTACACCTATTCCCACATTATCTCAGAGAGTAGCACAGGGATGTTTTCTTTTTGCTCACTTCTTAATCAGACTTGCAGGGCGGTACCAATTTAAATAAAAATTGATTGGAGTAGATAAAGGTTATTGGAGTAACAACAAAAATTGTGCTCATGAAACACTGGGAGCCAGGATGTCATAGTACAGTGCTGGACATATTAGCCATCGCTGAATGTTTTTTTCCGGCCGCCGCAGCCGTTTGAAAAAAACCATTCAGCGACGGCTAATATGTCCAGCACTGTACAATATATAATAACAATTCTTCATGCCCTAGATCCAATGAAGGGGTGGCCAGCAAAAACCAGATACATGCATCTGGCATCTACTTTGTCACAAGATGCAAAATAATGGGCAGAGTCAAGAGTACACAAAATAAGACCAACACAACTTCATAAATATACTGAGAACCAATCCGGCCACAGCGTTTGTTACGGCACAATTGTAAAACCAGCTCACCCAATGTTTACAGAGTGTCACTCGGCCCCAATGAATGAGCTGAGAGCTGCCGTCCCAAGGAGAACACCCTAACTTCAAATCTAGTAAGGGTGAAAGTCGCGTGCCTGCCCTGCACTAATCCCTCCTGGGCCAAGGGGGATTAGTGCAGGGCATGTACATGACTTTCACCCTTACTAGTTTTGAAGTTAGGGTGTTTCTCCTTGAGATGGCAGCGAGGGGGAGCAATTAACAGATTAGTTACCCCTGGTAATGAAACAAAGTTGGCAGCCATCATACAATGCACCTGCATGTCCTTCATTTGTTGGGGGGAGTAAATGGTTCAATCTAGAACCTTCACTGTGGCAGAGTCACCCAGTATGCAAATCCTGGAAATTATGTGCTTGACTGAAGGGATTTCCACAAACTGATAGGAATACAGGAGAGGGTCTTTGGGACAAACACTTGGAATATCGGAGATAAAGGAACCTACCTTAGCACCATCATCATCATCATCATCTGGTTCCTCATGATGAACATTCTTCCCTTCTCCTTCTCCTTTTTCAT
The DNA here is from genome assembly GCA_000934665.2 of Catajapyx aquilonaris. Lineage (NCBI taxonomy): Eukaryota > Metazoa > Arthropoda > Diplura > Dicellurata > Japygidae > Catajapyx > Catajapyx aquilonaris. Next base: position 30,758 of record JYFJ02001872.1, on the reverse strand, counting down.
CATCCTCCTCATAATCTTCTCCCAGCTTAATAATTCTCTGAGGTCCATCTTCATCCTCGTCCTCATCAGCCTCAGCTTTAGGATCAACATCCTCAACAATCTGCAGCTCTCCCTCTCCTTCATGATCACCACCTACATCCTCATTATCTTCTATGTCCCGAGCTGCCTTTCGCTTTCGCTTTGCCCTAATAAAAAACACATTTATTAGGAGATATGCAAGGTTAATTTGTGTATGGAAGATAAGCTACAAGTCCTTACACACCACCTAAAGCCAGGAAATAAAATGCTTGCTTCCCCAACTATTCTTGCAGGTCTTCTTTTCTGTAACAGTAACAAGAACCTCTTGGGGTATCTTGTGCTACTAATTTTATGATTGCAAGTGGCAAGAGCTCCAAAAAAGAGCCCATCGTTCATTCTCTGATTTGAAGATATTTCTGGGGGCAGTCTCATGACCCAGCCATCTGACCCAAACTGATTCTAACGCAAAATGGATCTCATTTCTCATATAGTTGTTACAAGCAGCTACCTGTTGCATTTGTCTGAAAGTCAGCTCAAAACTCTCAAAAATTCTATTACAAATGCATGCACTTGGTGGCATTCCAGCAGGAAAAACCTACAGGTTCCATTATTCACGTTATATTTCTGCGATAGCAATATATGCAGAGAAACTATTTTATCTCCATTCTTTCTTCTGCTCAGAATTTAGTATAATCCATCTCTACAATCACTAGGTGACCAGAAAACATCAAGAGAAGACTCCATCTGAATCATCCTTTAAAATATCTGCCACATCTGCTGGCACACTGCAACTCCCAGGCAGTATATCTGCATTTGCCACACACCAAAATCTGGGCTGTCAACCAAAAATTTTTCCCACTTCAATCCGGTCACTCCAATTCTGGAGCCATTTTCTAGGTACCCCAATCTTACTCCATCTTGAGCTCGGTGGTCTCTTTACTCTCTAGCTACACCAATTTGCTCTTTAACACAACCGCTTCCGAGTAACCCAGCGATAACTCCATCCAGAACTGCATGGTTCGTGTTTTATTCTCTAAAAGGATTTGTTCATGTCATTGCAACAAAACCACTACAGCAATTAGCGTGACCGGATGTATGCATTTTTTTCCCCCAGGTTTAACTCCATCCAGAGCCATTGCTGACATCACCTTAAGTAAACCGCCATGAAGGTATTTCTTACACCCCAGTTTGAATTCCATTCAGAGCCAAGGGGGTTGTATCTATACACAAAATGGATGACTTCTTTTAACAAGGTGCCAATTGGCGGCTTAATTTGTTCTTATGTAAGTACCTCTCGGCCTTGTCCACCCGCACTCTCCTCCAGTACTCTTGGGTCCACTCTTCCTGGCTGCGCTTGCGGGCTGCCAAGCTTACGCCCATGGCCCTTCGCTTCAGGTCTGCATGACGCTGTGACACATGCAGTGGGGGCAGGGAAGCCTGCTGTGGGGAAGGCCCAGTCCCAGTCTCAATCTCATCATCATTCCGTCGATGGTGTGAATGGTGTCGATGGTGCCTCTCTGATGCTGTTAGCGGTGAAGACGGTGGCAGATGATGGTGGGATCGGGACATGTCCATGCCTCTTGGAGACCCCCGAGGGGTATACCCTGAACCACGGGTTGCCCCTCTGCCACGCCTCATCCCCCTGCGACTGATTGCTGGGGGAGGCGGGGGTGGGGGTAATGTATTGCGAGACACATCCAACATGCGCTTCTCAGAAGGAAGGTCCACCCCACCACGACGCTTGTATGGTCGTGCTGTGCGGTGAACCCCTCCACGATCCATGCCTCCATCTCTGTAGCCACCACGACTACTTTCACCGCTGTATGACTTGCGTTCTTCATAATACGCTTTGCCACGTGTGTTGCTGCCAGTGTGGTAGTAGCGACCATACTCTGCACCAGCACCACTTCCACCAGAGGCGTATCCACTGCCGGATGTGTCAGCGCCGCGACTCCTGTGGCTACTCGACCCCTGGTATATTGTAAGTTGAGGGAAGGAAGGGGGAGTTAAATGAAATTGTCAAGTTGCTTGAAGGAGTTGTCTCATTGCATGATTCTCCATCATGACATAGTCGTGTTGGGGAAGCTCAAGATATCCATAATCCTCAACCTGCCCTAGGTTTCACTCAAGAAAGATCATGCAAAAGAAGGTCGACCGAAAAATTGTTTCTCGAAAAATGCTCCTTAGTGTTGGAGAAAGTTCTAGTTCATGTGTAGCTCTTTTCATACCTGATTGTAGCCTCCTGAATCCATCCTGATCCTTTTCCGGGGTACCTCCGGCGAGGTTACATGCTCATCACGGCTGTTGGAATACCGACCAGAACTTGCCTCGCTCTGCTGTTTTGGCAAGGGCAAAGGCCCAGGGTAAAATGAGCCCATGTTATCATAACATTGTTCTAATCCAATGCATACAAATTCCAATCCTCCATTTCATATAGATGAGTTTTTGGTTGAAAGTTTTCAATTTCTCTCATTCAAACATTTTTTGGCCATCACATCTATTCTATATAATGCATCCCCCAGCTAATAATTTTTATTAACGGGGTATGGCGTTATACATGTGACAAGTGACAAGAGAACAACATAAACTTCTCACCCCTCTAGAAGATCGGTGATACTCTTCCACTCGCCCACTGTTTCGGCTTGAATAACGATCCATGTTACCTCCTAGAACATCATAATACAAATGCAATAAAACCAAATACATGCTCAACAAAATTGGCAACCTTTGAGGGGTTATTGTCATAGGGTAGACTAGTGTCTCTATCCAGATACAGTCCTAGGGTAGCCCCAGGATAATCTTAACAGGGGCAGGTCTCTGCTCAGGGGCAGGGCATAAGTCCCATGTTACACTCTGCTGCCCAGTGTACTATCCCTGCACCACTACAGGTTATCCCAGACTACCACTAAAAACTGTTGCCCGTAAATTACTTGAACACATAAATGTGCCAATTAGTCAATCCTCCAATCTTAGTCATCCATTCTTTCCCTGCCTTCCCACAGTACCAAATTATATCAGACCAAGTAATTTACAGGCAGTCAATTTTACTGGTAGTCTAAAGGTAGGATACAGGTAGACCACGATTGGTGAATAATAATGAAAATAAATAACCCCTCAAATGTATCCACTTTGAGACAAAAATTAAAGTCCAATAGATTACCTGAGTGGTAGTGAGAACGTTCTGACGGCGAGTTGTGATAAGTCTCTTTATCATATCCTCCAGAACCAGAATAGTACTTTCCTCGGGTGGAGGACGAACTTCCACTCCAATAGGAGTTATCAGAATTGCCAGCACCCCTACCCCCTCCTCCTCCTCGTCCTACCCACCCCCTGCTCCCACCACGTCCCCGAAAAGCACGCATATCTCAGGTCTGCAGCAGCTACAAAGAAAAGGACATAAACGTGTGCAAAGATAGCACATTACAACTCCCATGCATTGTTCTTGATATACTAAAAATATTACAGGCAGAGAGAGTAAGCAGAAGATATTTTGGTGCTACTCCCTTTGGTGCTATCATCCTATCTGCTTTACTCAAGGCACACAAAAAACAAACAGGAACCTTCCCATACATAGAGAGTTCAGAAAATACAATTCCAGCATCACAACAGCTGGAGAATATGGCATTTAGTCAAGGAACTACAACGGATAATCTATTGTTTATCCGCACCTTAACAACATGGTCGGTGTTAGGCCTCCCGACGGTTGGCAACGTTGCGTCGCAAACAATTGGGTGCCTATTGATACTGCTGCATGGTTACATGGAACTGTGCTTTATTCTTCTTTTTGGCCTTTTGGGGATTCAATTCGGGATTTTGAGGTGATTAAGTGGATGGAATAGCCCTTTGTCTTGGTATTGCTGTATGGCTTTTTGTTACCGCAACAGTACTGTACATTGTTGTGGCCCTGCCAGGCACGGTACATCGCCCATGCGTGATATTTTTAGTTTTTGCGGAGCGAGAGCGGAGCTGGGCGCTTATTGTGGGTTTCTGTATCCGCAACTTTACTGTCCGTCTTGTGGCGCCGCAGGCCAACGAACGTTATTGTGGCTTTGCCAAGCGCGAAGTACACCTTCACACAGTCATGACGCCAAGTTCCGCCCACCAACACCCGGCTCTCCCCTCCAATCATGCCCACGACTCACTCTGCAGGCATACTACTGCACACGCTCAGAAAACACGGCTGGTGTGACAGCACATCGTTCTTTGGGTTAACGGACTGCAGAAACCATCATGGCTTTCATATTTCCCACCTCCTTCATTAATACTGTGGTCCTAGCACTCGTCTGAACGGTTCGCGTGGCAGGGGTAAGAAGACGCCCTTTGTTATGCTCTCCCGGCAACCGGTTGTTTGCGACGCATAGCCAACATGTGTACCTGCCAATCCCACCGCGTCGCTAGGTGCGGATAAACGATAGACTTTCCACTACAACTGGGGTATGACACCTCTGCACAATTTGAATGTATAGTTCTTCATACAGTACCTACACCTTATTCATGTGGGAGGTTTTTTTTGTAGGGGCATTCCATGTCAGTTCAGCCAGGCATGTCACCCACCATCTCAAATTTTCTTGAAATTTTGAATGTGTAAACTGTGTACTGAGAAACTAATAACCTGAAAATTTCAGTTTCCTCGCTATTCAAGTTCTTGAGTTATGGTAGGCAAAATTTGGGTGAAAGAAACGTGCTGATTCCAAAAATGCTGTCAGATTTGTGCTAAGATCATACCTTCACACTCTAATCAATAAAATTTTGTTAGCAAGAATCATAATTACCTTGAAACTTTCACAGCTATTTAATGAAATTGCACCACAAGCAAGGTCTTCAAGTCTACTTTCAGGAGGTGTAAAAATTTGTCTGTATTTTGGATGGTACATTAATACAAAGTATCAGTTAACAAGAATTTTCGACTGACATACTCCTTCAGATTGCTATAAAATTTTCCAGGTAGGCCTAATTATTTTTGTGACGACACCACCAAAGTTATCCTTTTTTTTTTGAAACTACACCAAGCGGCTTCAATTTCATTGGACAACACTTGTGACAGTTGGTATTGTCCTCCAGTTGCAGTACTAGGCATTCCTACCCCACATAGCACATGTTGCACTGGAACCCAGGATGTATCATCAGGATTTGGCCAATAGTAGGATCTTGATGGGCCATGTGGATGCATAAATTTCACATATACGTCACCATAGAAGTAATTTTTCTCCTATTCTCCACAACCCCTACATACCAATGGTGATCGTAAACACATGCAACAAAAGCGTGCAACATGTGCTATGTGGGGTAGGAATGCTTAATAATGTACGAAAAATGCAAGAACCATATGACCTCATCAAGGTTTCCATGGAAATCCCCTCACAGAGCAATATGAGTAAACAGTGTCAACAAAAAGCAACAATGGAACAAACGATGACTTCAGATTGTTCTCTCGTTTTCCATACATTACTGCAACTGGAAGCCAATACCAACTGTCACAGGTGTCGTCCAAGGAAATTGAAGCCACTTGGTGTAGTTTCAAGACAAAGCAAAGTGACTCGTACGTTGAAATAAGTTTTACTTTGGCGGTGTCTTTACAAAATTAATTAGGCCTACCTAGAAAGGTTTTATAGCAATCTGAAGGAGTGTGTCAATTCAAAATTCTTGTTTACTTACACTGTGTGTTAATGGACTATTATCAAGGTGAAAAACCAAAACAGAGACAATTTTTTTACACCTGAAAGTAGACTTGAAGACCGTTCTTGTGGTGCAATTTCATTAAAATTTGAGTGTACCTTTTTTTGCACATTAGCTGTGAAAGTTTCAAGGTCATGATGATTCTTGCTAACAAAATTTTATTGATTAGAGTGTGAAGGTATGATCTTGCACACATCTGACACAAATCTGACAGCATATTTGGAATCAGGCTTCTTTCACCGAAATTTTGCCTAGCCATAACTCAAGAACTATAAGAGCTAGGAAGCTAAAATTTTCAGGATATTAGTTTCTCAGTACACAGTTCACTCATTTAAAATTTCGAGAAAATCTGAGGTGGTGGGTGACATGTCTGGATGAACTGACATGGACCCCCCCACCCCAATCCAGTATCTATATACACGAGCATGCTTTTTCCAGCTTATGTGAGCAGTGTGAATAGACTCGACAATCGAGTCGGCAAGTGGAGCTGAAGGGGTTAAGGATGTTTTATAAATTCACCAGAGTTGAGAGAAAGATAAATATAGGGACAGCACACCAGCACAAAAAATTGCTTTGACAGGCAAAAAGGTGGCAGAGGGGCCACAAACTTGGTGTTTGAAAAGCGTGTAATCTGTGTGTACTTTGCAGAATGTCTACCTGCGCTAAAACTTGGGTGCTAAAATTGCTGAACAATTTATTCTTCTGACTTTTCTAGTCCTTATCTTTTTTACCAGCTGTCATGTTAGCCAGTTGGCAGTTGCCATCTGGCTTACTTTTTCTGCTGGAAATGGGAACCACTTGCCAGATAAATATGTAACTCCCACTTCTCATACGGAATTACATCTGGGTGGGACTGCGTCATTTCTAAAGGCTCACTTCCTGCTTTACGTTTCCCAAAACCAGCCTGATAGCATGCAAGTATGTTCCATGAAGAACACATTGCCTTACTGTACAGTGCGGAAAACGAAACGACGCCATCATTTTGTTCTAGTGCAACAATAGGAGTAAACAATGTTATTTTTGTCGACACTGTTTACTGATATTGTTATGTGACGATGATGTCAGAGAGTCGTTTCGTTTCCACACTGTAGACACATGCACACTATTTGCAGGTGTTTGTTTGGGTTGGAAGTCATGTAACTACTTCAAGTTCACATCTGGTGTGGCATGCATTATGAGCAAGACTTACTTGTTGGTGCAAATACTGGTCTTGCTGCTGTTGTTTACTTGAATTTTCAACTAGGACCCTTCCTACCCTGTATTTGCCAAACCCTCTCCCACCACTCCTACTGAAGTAGCTCGCTATGGCACGTACACGTCAACAGAACCGAAATTCCTATCCATGGATAAGACAAGCTCGGGCATGTGTGTCATCCAGCCATTTTGCATAAGGAATTCATATACAGCTTTCCGGAGTTCGACCCCTGCCTCCGATACAAGCAACGCAGCCTGGTGCAGGTTCTCTACTCACCCTCTCAGGCTTCCTTCCTCTAGATGCAAACAGAACAGAACCACGTCGGTTGCTTGTCCCTAGTTCGCCCTCCCGCAACCGTCCTTCCACGGATGGAGATAATGCGTCACAGAAGCGACGATGGCGGCCTCGATCCACCCTAGCCCAAGTCGGAGACAATGAGCCGCCCACTAGAAGCCCGTTGTCCCGACGCTCCTTCCTTCCTCCAATCCTTGTCCTCACCTCGCAAGAGTGCCTCGCAAGACGAGACCACACAACGCTTCTTCTTCTCCCTCTCTCCCTTTGACCCTTTGACGCCGGATCAATCTGACACCAGCGACCAGCCAAGCCACAGTGCGGCTCTGGGAGGGGAATGTACAAAAGAGCCTTCCTGTTGGCTACCCTGCAAAAAATTGCGCATTTTTCTCATACTGACAGGGTTTCTGTAAAGTAAAGAGTGCACTTAAAACATGGCCAACGCCTAAAAATGATTAACATTGGCCATTATTGCAAGCTTTTTCCGGGTTGCGTCGCAGGTGGCGCCCCTCCGCCCGGCAAAGATGTCGCCCTCCAGATGTGCTTCATCGGCTTGACTGCCTGATTGTGGAGTAGCTGAAGATGGCAAGCACGAGGGAGAGTATCCAGGGGGCTTCGGCCGTGCCCCGAAAGGCTGTTCACGGATATGTAACTCCGCACAAGCTCTCGGTGCTCCTCATCATACGCGCTTACTGCTACATGAAGACCAAGGGTGGGCGCCCGTTTGAATATCCCTGATGGATTGACATTAACTATTGCCTTTCCTTCCAGCACTCCTGAAGGGCAACCGTGTGGTGATTACGACCCAGAATCGGAAGGACTTTTGCCTCCTTGCGCTTCGGCTAATCCAGGGGCCTGAACTGACCCTTCCTGAACTGTGTGCTGTTCTGACCTCCGGTTGCTACACATTTCCTGCTGGGACACTGGAGTGTTTTGCACGCTACCTCAGAGAAATGGAAGAGAAGGCTGGCACTGGTATTCTTGACCTTATGCAGGTCCTGGAGGCACTGTTGACCGATCCCTCGCACCACAATTCACCGGTGATCAATCGCAGCTCTGTGTTGGGTCTTCACCTGCGAACCATGCTTTTGTCGTTTGACAAGCTGAGCTTTTCCCAGGTGAGATTGCATGTAACATACATGTGATTTCATAATTGGGCCTTTGCCACAATACCATTGCAAAACTATGATTTGCAGATAGCAATATTCGCGTTATTTTTGTTTATGCATAGGTGGTGCAGGCAGCTGAAGCATTCCAGTCTTATTGTCACAGAGTTAAGTTACCCTGGGAGAAGGAGGAATCGCGACCAGTATTGGACAACACTGAAGAAGTTATGGACCTCAATGAGAAGCTCACCAGCATGCTTGACCTTCGTGAGCATGATGTATCAGTAGATGACACTTGCGCACCTGGATCAACATCTCGTCGCCAGGCAGAACTTATTCTGGCACAGCAGGCAAAGTTGCTACAGGATCATGAGTGTGCTGCGCAGTCTCCACCTGAGCTGCAGAGGACTATTCACCAGCTTCTGGAGGCAAATCCAGACCTGGCCGAGGCACACTACTTAAGCTTCCTCAACTGCCTGAGGAGTAAGGAGTTCTGTGGGTCACTGCACAGTTTGCACCATAGCTTTGACCGAAGCAGTCCCATCACTGTTTCTGCTAGTGCTGATGGGAATCGAGGAAGTGAAGACCAGAAGAAGGGTTACAGGTGTGCATTTTACTTATACTATTGTCGGTGTAAATGCCCAGATTTGAGGTGAGGAATGAGGATCAGTTCTATCAGGTCAAATTAGGGAAATAATCCCTCATTATTGTGACACTGGATTCATAATCAGAGATTTACCTTTCCCAAGTCTGGGCACTTTATACCTGTTTTATGACCATATTTGTGGTAGTAGTTGTATAATTCTTTTTAGATGACATAAGGCCCATACACACAGGCGGTCGACGGTTTTGGTCTTTGGTCGCATTGACGCCGCGGACCAATCATGATTCATGTAAACAAACTGTAAACAATGTGTTGCGCTTGTTTACACGAGTCATGATTGTTCCGCGGCGTCAACGCGACCAAAGACCAAAACCGTCGACGGCCTGTGTGTATGGGCCTTTACTTACAAATCAATTGGAATAGGTCAAGAATAGTTAAGTTCACTTCACACAATATGTTATAGGTATGCAGCATTGAACTTGGCAGCTCTTCATGCCACATTTGGGCACCGTAAAGAAGCACTGACTGCATTGGGTGAGGCAGTAGCCATGGCGCAGGACAGCAACGACCATGCTGCACTGCAACAAACCCTGGCCTGGCTGCACCGCCTCCGCAATGATTCTCGTCTTCAGCTTGCTGAATGTGCTCTTGCGCGCAGTATGGAACTATCGTTGTGGTCTGTTGCTGCTTCGTCAGTACAAGCTGCTGTAAAGGAGCGTGCTTTGAATGGTGATACCCCTTGTGATGTCTTTAAAGAGCTGTCACGCAATGACTTCCTGTGTGTACAGCACTATGAACCCCATCTCCTTGTGAAAGGTTACTTGTTACGTTCAGTGCTTTGGAGCATGTATGGCAAGGGTCTGACTGCAGCATTGCAGAACCAGCTCTTGTTATTGCTGAACACATCAGATATGCGCATGGGTGGGTTGCATATCCAAGGCGAAAGTGTTTGTCTTGCCTTGTGTGGACTGGCTGAATGGTTACATTCGGAAGGAGAATTGCAAGCAGCCACTGCAGTTTTGGATCATGCAAAACAGTGTTTCCCAGGTGAGGAAGGACAGAGTGGACCATGGATTGCAACTGATGCAGCACTGCGTTTTCGTGAGAAGCTGTGGGATGGGAAGTGGGATGATGCCAGGAGGGCAGTGGAAGCCATGATGCCTTTCCGTCCTTTGGAAGGAAGGCTGTTCTTAGCAAGGTTGCAGGTAAATTTCGACAAACTTGTGTGAATTATTGCATGATTTAAGGTGCCAGAAATACATAAAAATATTTAAACCATATCACTGCTATTTCAAGTGACACACATTACAGGCACTCCTCACAGTCCAGGAGGAAGGATGGTGGAGAAAACATGATAGATTACTAACGTCATTTTAAATATTGTGCATTTCCCTCCTTCAGCTTCGTGTTCCTCTTCTTGTTCTGTAATTGTTTTTCTTCTCACCAACACATTAGAAACATTTATATTGTTTCCCGAAAATTTCTCCTATAATTTTTCTCTACGTTGTGATAACCCAGAAGTCAAGCTTTTTAATTTGTGTGAATTCTTTGGTGGCACCATAAACAACTTATGCTTTGTGCAATAATTGTCAGGGGAAGCTGTGTGTAATGGAGAACCAATCTACATGGCATTTGGGAATAAAGTGACTTTACTTAACATCGTGTTAGAAAATGTCTCCAGTCTCTTGCATGCCCACTGCATTCTCCTAATTGAGAAGGAAGCTGCGAATTTGTCAACTGCAACTTAAAGCTTCCTTACCTTACCTTGAGCTGACTATCCACTTACAAATAACATGCAGAGATTTGAACTAATTCAGTTTGCTTATTGATTAATCTAGATTGCAGCAGGGCAGGCCCCATATGCAATGTCTACCATCCGAACACTGCTGGCTGAGCTGGACACTTCTGATGATGACCACACTGTGATTCCACTCCTACGGGCCGAAGCCATTCTGGTGCAAGCTGAGATTCACTTCTCAGTTGAAAACTACCCTGGCACACTCCAGAGCCTGAGTGAGGCTACTGCTCTCTGCAAGAAGTATCACATGTTCCGGGTGGGTGCCCTGACCCAAATGCACTTGGCCCATGCACAACTACATCTTGGTCAGGCACACCTTGCCTTATCAATAATTGACAAATGCTTGACCTCAGTTTTTGCTCAGTGTGGGCCATGGGAGAGAGGACGGGCCATGATGCTTAGAGCCAAGTGCGTTGTGACATGTAACAGCGATGATAACCAGGAAGCAATTGAGCAGGCTACAGAATTGCTTCACGAGGCAAAGACTGCCTTCTTGAAGGTAGGTGATGTGCAACGAGCAAAGGATTCCCTGTACCTGCAGGCCCTGCTGTATAATCAGATAAGACGTGTTGCTGAGCGAAATCAAAGTGCCAAGGAATTTCGGCTGCTGGATGAGCAACACCCTACGAAGATACCTTCACATTCTCTCTCTCTCTTCTAAGTTGAAGACAAGTTGCCATTCCACTTTCCGAAGCTCATTAAGTGTAGAAAATGCTAGTAAGCTTTCAAATGTATGTATGCTTCCAGTGTACCTATTTCATTGTCTCAGAAGCTGTAACGACTATCAGATTTTAATATTTTTTGAACCGAATTCTTACATGCATGAAAATTATATATGCGCACACTGTACATGAAGAAAGTATGGATCTGTGTGGAGATATTTTTGCACTTACTTTCCAGAGGGGGAAATGAGGGGGAAGTTGGATATGATGAAAAAAATAACCATTTGTACTTAGGTGAAATAAATGCTAATTGGCACCTGGGCATACATTAAATATACTTTTATTAATCTTAAATACACGCCAGGGAAAGTGGCATAACTGCACACATGCGCTTGGGGACGAATCACAAATTGAAATTTTACGATTCTAACATTTCTTTCATCCTATGCCAATATACAGAAATAACATGATATAACTTAGACCCTCTCCCTGTTAAATTCATTTTCACCGGATGGCTAATAAACAACAAGTCCCACAACCAAGTAACAGTGAACCGAGAAGAGTGAAACGAGAAAAATAAAATAAAACATTATTCGGAGACACTTAAGACCCACTGGAGGCCATTATGACTGAGCGAGTGAGCCTTTTAACATTATGCTTTGACAATCTCACCAACCCCACCAGATGAATCTTGCTATATTATGCACACTATCTTGCAGGCAGGAGGGGTTACCTACGATAACGCCTGAGACCAGGCCTGTTTGCACTGGGTGCTTGCTGCTGTTGCTGGCTGGCAAACTGGGAGGGGTTGAACATCATTGGCGCTGAGCCACTTACATCAACATGGTTGCCCTGGGCATCCTGAAAAAAATAATAAAGTACTCTTACCTATTTATAGTCTGCCAAGTTTGCCTGCATGTCTTACCGGCTTCATTTCTAACTGAGCATTACTGTACCCATCATCAGTGATGGGAGTAGTTGAAGGGATGAAGTAGTTTGTTGGCGGAGCAGATACACTGTTGTTGTTGCCATTACTTAATTGGGGTTGTCCATTAGCACCAGTGTGATTGGATCCTGGGTTCATTATGTCCACATAGTTTTGTCTCATTGCTGCAAAATAAATTATTTTCTCAAAGCTTTCATACAGGAACTTCAATTACCCTAAAACTTTTGGTACTGTACTTCCAATCTCTTGTAAGCCTGAATTCATTTTCGATAATATTTTCAAAACTTTTATGGGTAACATTATCATCAGTGATAGAATAACCTCAGCAATTTTTACATGAAGTGAAACCTGAGGTTGATTCACCCATGCAACAATGCAACATTACAGATAACCACATAATTCAAATAAATTACTGTAATTCAACTTACAGAGTCCCTTGGGGCGCTTGTATTTGTTCATTCCCATGTTCTGAACTACAGGAGGGCCACCAACATCACTTTCTCTGGGCCCTCTGCTTGGGGTTGAGGTTAATGGTGTTGAGCTTATATGATTGCCCATAACTTCACTTCCCACTCCTCCTCCCCCCATTCCTCCTACCATTCCCCCTCCACCATTCCCCATGAGGTCCATGTCACTTGGGGGAGCAGCAGGCCCTCCTCCGGAAGACTCATCCTCGTCCTGGTCCACATTTACCCATTTCTTCTTTTCCTCATCCCATACAATCTAAGAGCACAGACTTCAGTACTTTATGAAGGAATAACAGAGCCGGATAGAGTGCATTTTGTGGCTTCACATATTAAACGAATTATACTGTGTATGATCACTTAGCATAATGTGTGAATTTGTAATCTAGTTGCTTGTACAAGAGATACTTCACTCATAGCTTTAGACTGGGATAGGTTATATTTTGTGTAATTTGGGAATATTTAGCAGATTCTACATCTTGGAGCAGTGATGATCTCATGCACAGATTGAATGGTTTGTAGCCTACCTTCAAGGAGAAGGTCCCAAAGCAGGCTTTTGGCACCCGTAAAGGTGCGCTTACATGTGAGCGATTTGACGAGCGAAATCTTCGCCAAGGGTGAGTAACCCAAGTAACCAATATTATTGTTTGAGGCGAAATTGATTGTTAATTTCATCCTCGGCAAAGAATTCACTCTTCAAATCACTCACATGTAAATGCACCTTAATAGTTGCACAAGATGCATTGTGAAACTAGGTTTTTAAGAGACAAGTTACTCACTGATTTATCCTTATCATCTGGGAGAATCATCTGGTTCTTGGGACGCAGCGACAACCTGTTCCACAACCCTCCAAGCCACCCTCCACTGCTCGCAGTGCTGCCGGCCTGAGAGAGTCCAGTCGAGTCAGAAGCAGGTGTCTTTCCAGCCTGAATCTGGCCTCCAGCAGACTTTCCCTTCTCCTTGCTCTTGCTTTTTGGCTCTGATTCCCATGTCGGCTGCTTTGGCTGATCACTGCTCGGAAGGGGTGTGCTTGATGCTTTTGGGACGGGCTCGTGGGCCTGGAGGGTTGGGGTTAACAATCAGAACGTGCACACCACTTTCCATTCATTATCCCACCTCATACTTTCACCTACACCCACAGAAAAATTGTTTTAAAAACTGGACTGCAGGTTCACAGCCTGTTGTGTCGTGACACTGGTTACAACCAAGAGGCATAACACATCATAAAATCAACCAACAACTTTATTCAGCTAATTCAAAGTGCAGCACAACATAATATTCTGATATTCACTTATAGTTCAATGCTGAAAGTACAATTCAATCTCCCATAACCAAAATCTCCACAATATGATAACAAAAGTAGGAGATAGTTACAGAAATCACCTGCATATCTACATTGAGCTTTGCCTGCACATTCATGATAGCTGCAAAAACTCGCATAACAATTTGCAAATGATTTCACTGACAAGAGACTGTATACATCTTAAAGGCAGCTTTGTACTTATGTTCCCAGGGTCACAACAATGATTAGTTCATAAGTATTAAAGATCTTTGCTACGAGTGACACAACATGCACATGTTAAAAATCTCATGGCCTCAGTTTTTCCGGCTCAAGAGAATAACATAAGGGGAATGATTTTAATTCTTTCTGCAGTTATTTCCACAGCTGCCACCAATGACTAAAGTAATGCTACATACTTTCAGAATAACTTATGTTCAAAGTTGTTAATTTACTACTTTGCATGGTCTCCTCTACAAAGCATCAATCTGATATGATCAAATTATTCAATGGCAAATATAAAATAACCTGGATCAAATAATACTAACTCATAATAATATTTGCATAATAAGAGATATAGTACAAGGAAACATTACTCGTATGCCTGTCAAAATGTAGAATTAACTGCCCTCCAGTATTTATCTCCACTGCACTTTTCCCCAAAACCATCTTCAAAACAGCAAACATTTGTGTATTTTGCAACAACAAATGCAAACATTAAGCAAATTTTTCCAGCCTCTGAAAATCTGTGACAAAAATTAGCATCTATGTCCAGCTCGCTGTCTCATGATAGTTGAGGTTTGATAGCTAATTTAGTTCAACTAGAATTTCATTGCAGGTATATATTCTCTCAAATAGCATTTGGCCTCAACTTTTTGGCAATGGTGCAGTGTCACAAGCTTTCAATGTTGACTAGCAGTTTTTCAAGTCACTATGTGCCAAAGTATCTCACGCATAAATCATGCACACAGACTTAATGAAAAAACTAGGCAACATGTCCGATTTGCACCTAAATTCAACCATCAAATTCATGTGGTAAGAGTACCATACACTACCTTATATTGCATGGATATCGGAAAATCAAAGCAATGCATGGTACTCCTTTTGCAACAGGCAATCACTTCTTACGCAACTCTATACTCAAAAATACTCTGCACAGAGACCTAAGACAAGTAAGACTAAAACAAATCCTGATGTCTCTATCTGACGGAAGTATCAGCTCCCATCTTCCAATCACAAGTCTCCCTTCTGGCCAGCTGTGAGTGATCCCAGCACAGGCTGGGTGGGGAACAACAAGGGATGTCCACTGGGAATGACCTAGGAAAATTCAAGGGGCGAGATGAGGAAGAAGTCTTGCGTTGATGGGAGGAGGAAGGTTCATCACTATGGTCGGATGAGTGGGGGGAGGAAGATGAACGATGAGACAGGAAGCCCCTCTTCATGTATGGCAGGTCTATTGGAAAAGTGCCCCCAAACACCAGTGGACGCTCACGGATCATCACGGTGCGTCCAACTTCTGATGCATCTGACATGGCATCATGCTCTTGGACTGGAGGTGCTTGAGGAGGTGGCGAGGCTTTGGGAGTGGTTGGCCGGTGACGAGGACGAGGGCGTGGTGGATGGGAATGTCTGGAGCGATGAGAGGTAGAGGTGTTAAGAAGGGGCTTGCCCTGAGTAGAGGAGCCCCGGCGTCTGCGCAGCTGCTGGTCCTTTTGGTCGTGGCAGTGGGGTGAAAGAGAGAGAGAAAGAGAAGAAAAAAAAGAAAGATGGCTGGCCAGGGGTGAATGGTAGCCATCTGACCTTCTTTTTTTCAGTCGCCTTTCTCCTTCTACACCTGTCGCACTGTTTAGTTCTAAGTTTACAGCTCTAACTAGGCAGCACTTCACACTGGCACTACCAGGAAACCATTGAGTACCATTTGAACTTGATACAGTGCAGACTATTCAACTAGAAAATGTCACCTTATCAGAGTAGGGCAATGACTCCAAAAAACGTGACATAAAATATGTGTTGCCAATAATACTTTTTTGTGAAACGTGCACGTCCAAAATTCAGATCGGCCGTTGCATTTGATTTGGATTGTTACCTAATTTTGAAATAGAAGATTCATTGGAATATTCATTAACATCTAACCTATGGTTTTCAATGGCCTCAGTGTGGTCTGAAACACCAAAATTAAGAGAGAGAAAAAAAACAAAACTAGTACAGACACATGTACACACAACAATTATAACAACAGAACATAACGCAGCAGCAAATCTATAGAAGGGAATTACAAAGGCTGTGAACCTGATATGTGAGTCCAGTATTTCCGAACAAGTACCCACAAAAGAAAGAGAAATATCTACCACAGCGAAAGCATAGGATCTACCCTACCTGTCTGTTAGAAACCGCTGCATCCCAGTAGTTGAATCCTCCTCCTGCTGATTCAGAAGTGTCCTCGGTGTTCTCACCATAATGATTGGTTGGCTGATCCCATTGGTTAACCCCATAGGACTGGTTATAGGCACCATAGTCAGCTTGTGGATCCCCAATGGAAGTGGCAGCTATTGTTGCGTTGACAGAAGTGGCTTGAGTGCCTATTACATCAATTACAACAATTTACATTCACCTGCAAGCCCCTATTGATCAGGTACAGCGTGCTATTTTCTCTTCAGTTGTCGAGCAACTTTCTACTGTCAACAAACATGGCACTTCTTCTAGAAAGCCATGCTATTTGACCTCTCAGTATCAGTAAGAATGAAGACAAAGCATTACAATAAATTATATAAAAATAGATGTGGGCTCTTACCATCAATTGCTGGAGTCAGGTAGGCATTGCTGGGTGCAGCTCCTGTAGCACCTATCCCATCGGTAACAGCTGCCTGCTGCTGATTTTGGTAGTACTGTTGCCATTCTTGGTTGTAGTCATTTGTTGCAGTGGCTGTGGTGCTCAGGGCCTGCAATCATTGAGTTAATTTTTTGGTAAGTAATATTTGGCCATTGCCCCAAAAAGGCTACAACCAACAATGCAAACTATTGGCCCCACATATGTGCTACTAAAGAACTTGTTTGCAAATGGCACATTTGCAGGCAAATTGCCATCAGAAAGTGAAAGAGTCCACACATATGTGGCTCTTGTCACATCATCTTTCTCATATTACTTGCTCTTGAACACATTTAAAATCTAAACTCGGTTTGAATTCATTTTCATGTAGGTAATCATGGAACAGAAAAAAAGGGTTGCATGCAGGAAACAAGACCCTTTTAAGCAATTCCCCGAAAAGCCCTTTGAAACAAGCTCCTTAGGGGTCGTGCAAATACCACGTGACAATTTTAGGCCACTTTTTGACCCCATATGTGTCCATTCACCAGATACCACGTGAACTGTTGCCGACCCCTCCCCCCCTTTCCCCCTCCCTTCCCCCCCAGTGACCAACTGTGGTATATCAGCAGATCCCCCCTCCCCCCAAGACAGTCATGTGGTATTTGCACGACCCCTTATATGCGACAGAAACGTGGAGTATGGTTAGATACTAGTAATACCAGGCAAGAAATTACCCCTTGTGCAAGAAACTTTTATTTGTTATGCATCAGTTAATGAGTTAAAAAATTATGACATATACTCGCAGATATTGTCACAGTGTTTCTTGTTGGAAGAATAATATTGTGTGTTTCCCCCCCTTTACAATAACAATCAAAACACTTACAAATAGTCAATATTAATTAACAATTTCACCGAAGTACCCAGCCAATACTTAATAGTAAAGGCAACTTCTACAATGTGCCACTGTGCAGTACCTATCTTCATACAGAAGTGAATGTCTTTGCAATTTTTTTTACAAGTGGTGATCTCTCATAACTGGAATTATTGTGATATTGAGATCTACATATTCTCTACAATATCTTGTGTTGGGCAGCTTTCCACATACAAATGATGCAATGCACAAGTCCTAGATGAATACAATTAACCACCCACACAAACTCCTCTCCTAGACTCATGCCTGCAATACCCCATGTGTGATATTCTAAAATAAGCGTCAATTTCAGAGGAATTCTAGAATTATTTTCTCACGACCAAAATGCTGATGGCCAAGTTAAAAAAAACAAAAAACTGACCACAAATGGGACTTGTTCTATATGCATCACCTTGTTTCTAAACCAATCATTTAAAAAAATCACAATTCAACATACCAGAGTAGAATTTTAAATGCTACTCTGGTTGGCATTAAACTTCATAACAATTAGATGCAGAAATGCACTGTAGAAGCTGTATAATGTAAATAGTACATTTCAGCATTATGAAGATATAAGTGAAAGAGGTGTTGTTTTCATTCCCTCAAACACATCAGGAATACAGAAATAATCCTACTCTTTCCACAGCTTCAGTTCCACAAGTATGCATGAAACTGCGCATTTCTTCTTTCATTTTGTTAATTGTACATGCCACAACTTGGAAAGACTTGCATGCAAAAAGGGCTCTATAACAGGCTTCTCTTCATATCAGTGTGTCAGGCATGAAACCTAAGAAGCCTAAACATGAAGCATAACTGGGAGTGCCCAATCATGGTACCACTTCAGGCCGACACATTTTCTACCAGTAATGTCTTTGCTCCAAAAGTGAAGGCATGTAAGACCATCAACATGTGCTTTAGATTGGATCTACCTACCACCTAATAGATTACTAACCAACCTCGGTATACTCCCCATATTATTAATTAACATTTCTTTTTCATGAATGTACTGTGCTCTCTGACCTCTCGGTACAGAAGTTACTCTGCCAAGTTGCATTACCCACCTGATATTTACCTACTGAACAACTGCCATGCAAAGCCTAGTGGACAGGTCTACTGAGCCATGTAGCTTGCTTGCATTTTGTGAGGCAGTTCATGCCTTCTCATGCTTTTCATATACACCTTGTTACTGTTGTTCTGTCAAGACAGAAGTACAAGCATAGTGCATGATGTTCCCAATGAATATGCTATCCCACCACCAGAGGCCCAAACCCAATGGAACAAATCATGAGCCCCTCACCTCCCCACCATCTCCCTGTATTACTGCTGTTGTCGTCTCTGCACCATCAACAGCATCAGATGCCTCAACCACGTCACTTGTGGTGGTCAGCGGTTCCACCTGACGGCCCTGCATGACTCTCCTCAGGTTCAGCAGCCACTGAGGATCATCCATCTTTGACAAGGTACCATCCTCACTCTCTGGGGAAGCATCCAGGTACAGGGTTGGGTCAAGCATCCGGAGAGATGCCCCCAGCTCCTCCAGTTGCCGCAAGAATGAGGGACTGAACAGGTCAGGTCGACGGATGACAGCAGATGAAATTGCTTCGCAGTACTGCAGTGCCTCTGAAGCAAACCCATACTCAGCAAGGCGACCAGCATACAGGAACTTGTATGATTGAAAGTTTGCCAGCATCCACTCAGGCTCAGCCAGCATCCGGGCGAACTCATACACCTCCGTGCACTGGATGGCCTCATTGGAAGCAAACTGAGCAAGCGGAAGATGATGCGACGAGCCCAGGAGTACCACTTTGGACGCCTTGCTCGAGTAAGTGCCAAACTCAACCTGGGCCACCAGGTAGCACAGATGTGATGAGTAGAGACAGCCTCTGGAGGCTAAAGAGTTTCAACTCAGCAGTTAGTACAGTTCAGCATAACTTCAAAGCTGCAAACTTACCCAGGGTGTCACCCAGTTGCACAATGGACTTGTGGTCTAACTCTGGACGATTTGAAGGATTTGATAAAATCATGGCCAGATGAGGTTGCCAGTCTCCCCACTTCTCCTCAGTACAACACTGAAAGTAGCCAAAGTGTTTGCCTTTATTATAATGATTTTTTATTTTCATTAGACATATGCAAACACTAATTTTTACGGAAGCCCAGATGGGCCGTCAAGGAAACATTGCTTTCCAATCAGGTGTGGAATCCGTAATCAACCAATTTTTTCCTGAACAACTCACAATGACCAATTAAGCGTTCTCACCACTACAGCAGCAGGTTGCCTCCCAGACATCAGCTGGTACAAAGTCTGAAGAGGATCATTCATGGGAAGCCCATTGGCAAATCGAGAGAGAACTGCTCCATAGGTCCTCTGATCCATCTTAGAGGCTAGGAAAAGAGCATGTCCCCACAACCCAGTCTTCATGGCCCACTCCAGTGCCTCCTTTTTGTGACCAAACAGTAGGAGTTCCCTGAAGCGGATCACCACTGATGAGTCATTTGCTGAGTTCACATGTGAGTTGGAGCTGGTCACTACTGCAGTTGTGACTTCTCTTGCTGGAGTAGTCCCACCATCAGCTGAGGATGTAGTCTCTGAGCAGATGGATGATTTCTCTGAGTTGTCCAATGATTCCCGGTCACGAAGCAGCAGCTCTGCTATGTCCGTCCCAACAACATTCTGCATAATGATTAATGAGTGAATAAATAAATAAAATCACACGTAAACAAACTTACACTACATTTATAACATGACAAGCTATTCATCAAAATCTAGAGCGTCATTATATCCAGACATGTGTCAGGCAAAACCAAAAAAAGACAGAGAAAACTACAATGTATTGACTCACCCCATTCTGTTTGAGCATGAGAATTAGAAGTTCCCATAACAGGACATATCCTTCTCTGTCGACTAGATCTGGCAGATGAGAACTCTTCTGAACCTTGGCCTTGCAAAAATCTATGATAATCCTCTTGTGAGAAGTCCCCTTGACCAGAGGGCCAGGAAAGTCCCTAAGCTCTTGGAAGTCAGGGCATCCCTGGGTGAGAGCCTGGAGGCTGTGAAGCTCCACTGTAGCTGGCTGCCCATCCAAAGGACTATTAGGCAATACCCTCACAAGATGGCCACTAGCACTCATCCTGGACAGAGCATGTGGCATTGGGTACTTGGCTGGGGTCAGACGGGCTGGAGGTGGAGGTTCTTCTTGTTGGGATTCATGGAGGACACTTTGATCTCCATAGGATATACTGTATCGGGACATCAAAAGTAAATGTAATATTGATTGGATCCCTTTCTCAGCATGGCGAACCAAAAATGACACTGTCATGCACTAAATTGTCTGACATGGGACTGTGCAGTATAATTTTAGGCCAATTTAAGTTTTAATTTATAATTAGGTTATAATTCACAGTTATAGTTAGTAATAATTAATAATTTAGAGTCATAATTTTAATTTATAAGTTATAATTTAAGTTATTAAGTCAGTAACATCTGGGGTGTGGCCTTGAAGATGTCAATCAGAGCGTTGCCATTTTATTAGAAACATGCCTGATGGGCTTGGGTCTTCCCTGAATTGTCCTTTCTGGGCCATGCAGTGTTTCCCAGTAGGACAAAGAAATCTCATAATACAGTGAACAATGACTGTTTACTGCATAACTGATGGAGGAGTGATACTTTGAAATCCAAAAGAAGGCAAAATAGCTGACAACTACACCCAAGCACGCACAAATTCAATCACTTGAAATGTTATAAAATAAAAATTGTCTTGGCAGACAGCTAGCTGCCATTCCACTGCAGGAACATTCCACATTTTGCAAGTGTCAAAATGGTTGTCACCTTTCAGCAACAACCATAACACTATCACATTTCACTTATGAACAACAATATATTACTCACCTTGAGTAGTCAAAGTTGTCTCCGTATTCCTTCGGTGTACTGGGTGGCCTCCTTGCCTGGCCCAGATCAACCCCCATTACTCCCTGATGGTGGTGATAGTCAGGGTGCTGTAGGAATCTCTCCTCATTCACTGAACTTCTTCCTGAATGGACACTGGTTCTCTCATCAGTAAAGTTCGATTCCTGTGCCTGAGGCAACAGTGCTTGCTGCCGTTGCTGCTGAGATTGGTTCTCATAGTAATTTTTGTACAACTCTGCATATGCCTGGGGGTTCTTGCGATATAGATCATCATAGTATTGGTACTGGATGTTGCTGTAGTAATGCTGATATGCATTATAGTATTGCCTCTGGTGGTAGTAATTGTAACCTACAAAGCAAATCAAGAAAGAAAAAAGTTCACAGCATACTCATGTAATGGAGTTTGTACCCTACACTTTTACTTGAATATTATGCGAAAGTAATGTTCACAGACTATGCCAATCTGGTTTCAAATGAACTCAGTAGGCTGAACATTATTGCAATTGGCATATTAAATATTAAAACTGTCCAGCTTTGTTTAACCACATCACAATGAAGTAACTGCAAATCTTATTAATCTGAAGAAACATTACAAAATAATGCTATATCTCTCCTTCCCTCCCTCACCCAAGAACAGAGTCAGTTCCCTTTTCTACAATACTTAGATTACATAGGCTAACTCTAATAAAAAAAATTAGGGCAGTAATAATGCTCACTGCTATTTTCCCACAAAGTGAGATTTACCCTCTTTGGAATTGGGCATGGTGACAAATGGATGGTAATATTTGTCTCAGCAGGAGATGGTGAGGCGAATTCAATGTAGGAATCACGTGATGAATACACAGGATAATAGCCATGGGCATAGCCGTAGGGGTAGGGGGAAGTGGAGTAATGAACTGGCTTCACAGGTGTGGCTCTCCCAGGATTACAGATTTGTAGCTCGGGGTTGTGATGAGAGCTCAGAGGTGAATTACTTCCCATATGGAGCTCAACAGGACTGCAGACATGTTCTGGTGTTTCAGTACATGAGCAATCTGAATTTTTAGTAGTATAATTCTTCATCAAAGGCCTAGGATGGTTTGGGCGTATGTTCCCACTTGAAGGAACGTATGGCACATGACAGACGGGAGGCATCGAATCTCGAACCAGGTTTTGCTCAGGCACACCACCTCTCAGCAGTGGGTTGGAAAGGCAGATGTTTGGAGAGGGACTTCTATGAGAGGGGCATTCCACTGGGTTAGAGTGATGCTCCTCAGTTCTGGACAGGTCTGGTAGGTGTCTGGGTGACATCAGTTCAGGTAGAGGGATGTACTCTGGGAATGAATCTAGGAGGATTTACTTATTTGGCAGATTAAGGCATAAATTGAACAGTTACATTATTGGTGCTTTGCCAGTATCAATGAAACCATTGATGTCTACATCCTCAAGTTATGTGGAAAATTTACTTTCCTTCCAAGTTTTATTACAGAAGATCACATTCTAGTAAAACCTACCTACATTTAAAAAGTATCTGTGTCAACAGTTTTTAATTATTTACAACATAAATGAATTGAAAATGCAATCAAGCAACAGATATAGTATCAATTAATGCAAAATTGCATTTAACTTACTGACTATGAATTAACAATTACTATATACAATTACTCTGTACAGGGTATACATAAATTCATCTGCCAATATGATACGGGTGGTAGGGGGTGCAAATTGAAGAAGCACGGCATGGGTCCGAAAGGTCTGTGACAATCCATTTTGGAGATGTCGATCCTGACAAGTGTGAATACCACCATACAAGTCTGCATTGCTGGTTTGCTAGGCCAGCCACTCATACTGCCAGACCATTACTCAACCAGCCTGACCTGACAACCAGTGATGCAGGCATGTACGAGGACATCCATACTTGTCAGGATAGACATTGTCAACGTCAATGTCATAACCAGCCTTTTGAACCATGTCATGCGTGTTCCATACGCATCCCCTGCCACCCGTCATTTTGGCAGATGGATTTGTATACATCCTGTATATAATGTATATTTCTTAATGTCCTCAATATCCAAGTATACATGTAATCATTAACTAATACTGGACAATAATCAATGATTAACTCACCTGGATAATACGTATTTTGATAATCCCTTGGGTCCCTTGGGTCCCTTGGGTCCCTTGGGTCCTTTGGATCTCTTGGGTGTCTCTCTCTGGGTGGTGGCTCTCGTACATCCATGTTGGAATACCTCCCACTGCGGGGGTCTGGACGTCTATAAGGGTCATAGTGGTCCCGATAGTATCTTTCATCTCTGTCTGACTCGTACCCTGCTGCTGACTGGGTGCGGGAAGGTGGACGCTCATATTCAGACCCAGTACGACTAGGGGTTTGCGACCTCTGCTTGTCCCTATAGTACAGGTCTTCTGGGTAGCCCCCTCCACGATGTTGATAATCATCACGCCACTCACGTGGAGCTGGACTTTTCCCCTCCCTGTATGCACCCCCTCCTCTGTTCCTTTCCTCACCCCCTCTATACATATCCCACTCCTCTCGATATCCCCTTTCCCTGCGATTGGCTAGATGCCTTTCTACTGCCTCATCATCTGCATCTTCCTCTGTCTTGTCTCGATACTCCTCTGAATGGGAACCTCTTCGCTCGTATCGTTTCCCACTTCGCCTTTCCCTCTCCCATCTTTCATCCTCTTCCTTGCGCCCACCTCCTTTCCGCCTTTCTTTTGGGGACCCTTCCCTAGAGTAGTATTGGCGTCCTCTCCGCTGATCCTCACGGTGGCACCTAGGAGCCAACTCATCCATGCTGGATGGGCTCTCATCCCTGAAAGTTACACAAGAAGACACTAAAACCTCTCATTATTGACCTCAACATCATACATAAAAGAACTTCAAACTTTCTTAGAAATAGACCAGAATGTGTCAGTGGAAGACTCCTCGGCATACCCTATTTTCTTTTCAGTTGCTGGAAAAGTGGCAGGAAACTGAGGTATCCCGTCGCCTTAACCATCAAAGTCTAGTTCAGGGATATTCAACTGGCGGCCCGCGGTCCGGATCCGGACAGCGACGCAATTTTGTCCGGACCGCGACAATATACAGGACAGTTTGAAATAGCATGATAAATTACAAATTCATAATTTTTTTTGGGAAAAAGTGCTACCAATTTCATCAAATACACACCTATTCAAATCTCCCACATCTCACCTAAGCTCGTGTGACCTTGAACCCTCCCTTTACGGCTTGTTCACCTTGTGCTTACGAAATGGGCCCCCCTCCGAAATTCTTCTGCCTACGCCCCTGTATACAGGACATCATAAAGGGCGAAANGGGGGCGGGGGGGGGGGTCCCGGACCTTCTATGGCCCAGGAAAGGTAAATACTGGACCTTGTCAGAAACTAGTTGAATACCCCTGGTCTAGTTATTTGCACTCCCATTATCCATTTTAAAAATTCCTTAACTCCATGCTACTTGCATAAATTATGACCAAAAGTAAACTTAATTACCAAGATTTGAATAACGGCAGTTACTGAGTTTAACACATACTATAACATATGATAATTTCTCTTACTATGAGAGCTGTTCAACTAACTGACAAACAAACTACAATTTATTATTATCACTGAGCATTAATCCTGAACATACACTTGTCCATTAGCTTAGTATGCAGGGTGAAGGGAAACTCACACCAAATCACATGGTAGACTGATAGTACTCGCAAAACTAATATAGGGATGTGTAATTAGTTTTTGGCTCCATTGCGTAGTTAATGCGTACGGTGCCTTTAAAGTGTAGAGGGCATGATGGTAAAATACGAGGTAAAAATGACAAGGTGAATGGGTCTGACGGGATTTGATCACCTGTTGCACATGGATGCTGTGTTAGGGGACCAAAGCAAGGGATCGGAAGCCTTCGAGCTGACTTTTGCTTCTTAGCAGCTGGCGAAACGGATGTGACGTCACGAAACTTTGATGGCACCGCACGCATTAACTATGAAACAGAGCCCAAAACTAATTGCACATCCCTATATTCGTTTTGCAAGTACTATCAGTCTACCTGGCGATTTGGCGTGAGTTTCCCTTCACCCTGTATTGTAAAGGTGGATAAATTATTTTTGCAGTACGGCTTCCCAATTTATTCTTACCTTTCTGATCGCATCATCATTTATGAGGTTACCATTATGCTTCTGAATACACATGCATATTACCATGGAAATTCAAACTACTCATTATTGACATGCTGCCTATCTGCTAATTCCAAAGAGTTCTATTATATTGATATTATAGCAGAAATAATTCACTCCCATACAGGCAGTTGAGCTCACCTGCTATGATCACTCTTGTCCTTTGGCATGGGGTATGGTACCTCATCCGTATTGTCTGACCCAATAGTCTCACTGCGCTCCTCACCAGCAGCTGAATTCCCAGATGCAGCAGCACCACTCCGGACACCCTCCCCAGTCACAATCCGTGGCTCTAAGAATGGGGTTGGGGGTTGCCCTTGACTGTCAGTTAATGTGGTAGAAGTTGAGAGAGGTGGTGCTGAGGAAGCTTGTGAAACTTGAGTCCGACTCTCTCCAGGAACAAGTCTTTGAAATGTGGGAGGTTCCTCTTGGCGCCCACTTGGGGGTTCTAGAGATTGCCTAGGTTGGGTGGCAGTGGCAATAGTTGTGATGGCAGAAGTAGGAGCAGTGCAGGCAGTTGCAGATGTTGCTACTAAAGGAACTTCTTCTAAAAGGTGGCCAGTCTCTAAGAATTGATTTCGATCGGCTGCTGGTGGCGTAGGCAAGAGAGGGGGTTGCTGTTGCTGCTGCTGCGGCTGCGGCTGCGGCTGCTGTGTGGCCAACCGTGGAGGTGTGTCCTCATGGATCAGCTTGGGCTTTGATGTATTTGGAGCCACTTCTAGGTTCTCTGGCTGATGTTGCTGGACATATCCAGATCCATAGCCCCACGGTTGTGATGAGTCACCTTTCTACAAAAAAAAGACACACACTTCAGAGTTGGCACAAACAGTAACTGAATAACTGCCAGATCAGATTATGATAAAATAACAGTACCTCTAAAGTGCAAAAGCTAATTTGACAGCTTTTGAATTACAACAAAATACCGCAAGGAATCTTGCTTCATCCCTGAGCCTTCACAAGTAAGTCCCAAACACCAATCATTGTTATTACCATCAGTGCACGGCCAAATTCAAAACAGAGAGAATCATTGCAATTTGGATGTAATGCAATCAAAAACGTTAGGAAAAAACAACAAGTTACCCAGTGAGTAAGCTACCTCCAGTGTGCAAACCTTTGCCATGAGTTTGTCAGAAACCGCAATTGCCGTACCGACTAGGTGGGCTAGCTCATGGGTTCAGTAAGTGAAACTCCAGACTGGGGACAACTACACATGTCTATTGCTCTGAGATTACAGCCAAGTAGGAGTGAATTGTGTAGTAGCGAGCGAGGTCACCCCCACTCATTTTATACAAGTGCCGCCACGAGGTGGTGCACGTGGGCAGGAACAAATGCTAGTCCAGACAAGTTCAAAATGACATACGAGGCGCGTCCAGAAAGTAAGTTCCGTTTTTTTAAATTAGAAAAACCACAATGCACCACCAGAATTTTTATTTACACATTAGAAGTCGACAAATGTCTACTTTTTTTCAAAATAGTTTCCAGCGAAATTTGGGCATTTTTCATTGAGTTGCACAATATTTTGCATGCCTATGTCATAGGAGTCTGCCGCCAGCCATTTCCGCAATCCCTGAACGCTGGGTTGCAACTCGTCATCACCGTCAACCTTCTCCTTTGCAAGCCACTTCTCCCTGTCCATGGACAGGTGGTAATCGCTATGTTCTAAATCCCAGGTGATCAAGAAATTCCTACTCGAATTGTTGGGGCAGGGTTCCAGTAAGCAAGGCAGTACACAGCGGGGCATTATCGCGCAAGAAAACACCCTGAAACTCAATATACTGATACATTTCATGTGAATTGCCATCCTTAACTTCTGTAATGTCTCACAATAAACCTTTGAGTTGAACAAACGTAGCAGCATACTGAGTTTCAGAGTGTTTTCTTGCGCGACAATGCCCCCCTACGTACTGCCTTGCTTACTGGAACCCTGCCGCAACAATTCGAGTAGGAATTTCTTGATCACCTGGGATATAGAACATAGCGATTACCACCTGTCCATGGACAGGGAAAAATGGCTTGCAAAGCAGAAGGTTGACGACGATGACGAGTTGCAACCCAGCGTTCAGGGATTGCGGAAATGGCTGGCGGCAGACTCCTATGACATAGGCATGCAAAATATTGTGCAACTCAATGAAAAATGCCCAAATTTCGCTGGAAACTATTTTGAAAAAAAGTAGATATTTGTCGATTTTTGATGTGTAAATAAAAATTCTGGGGGTGCATTGTGGTTTTTCTAGTTTAAAAACGGAACTTACTTTCTGGACGTGCCTCGTAGTAATGTAAAATGTGGATGTGTTTTGAGAAGAGATAACTATATGCTAGCATATTATTTACAAACATGGGGATTTTGGAGAGTTGCATGAAAGTCAATCCTGAATTATGCTCATGCAATAATTTCTTTACTAGCTACTAATTATGGGAAGACCAACTCCACAGTTATTCGTAACTATGGTTCATTTAAAAAAGTTGTGCAATGTTCTCCTTAAGCAATGCAACAAAATCAGCACATCATTCAGTTGCCAGTGTTTTCAATTGTTTGCCTTCACCTGAACCTTCATTCTAAAAAATAAATTATAAATAAATAAGCCCTTTCAAACAGTCAAAAATAATGGCAAAATAAGAATGTTCTGTGATAAATGTATCGCATCCTTTTCTTGGTAACTAGTAACTGTAATAACATGGTCTTTTATTAGACTAAGTCACAATTGGTCACAATACTGACCCTCTTGTAAGCACACATTCGTTCATCCTGCCCATCAACATCTGGCCTCTCCTTGTTGTCTGGGGTCATTTCCAGGTTGGCTCCATGCACTGGACTAACTGCTGTGGGCCTGGGAACATTCCTGCTGGCCATCTCTTCCTGTATCACCCCTGAGTCCTTTCGTTGTGGTGGCAGCAGCGGGAGGGGAGGGGGCTGAGGGGAGGGCGTTGGCTGGTGATGATGGGGAACTGGCTGAAACGGGCTGCTCTCTCTTGCATGGAAGCTGGGAAGGGGAGGATGCTGACCTACCATATCCTGCTAGTAAAATCAGAAGAATAATTTCAAAAACACAGTTCTCTCGTGAAAAATTACAAAATGCACTAGTAAATTAGTTTACGGCAGCATACTTCGAGATGGACAGGCTTTTATAATGGGGTCCTAGCCTTGGTCGGGGATTTTGGATTTTTGTTCATAAATAGCTAGCCCATGCCTGCAAACACACATTCCATCACTCTGCTGCATCAAAATGACATTACTGGATAAATTACAGCATATTTAAAAGTGCCTTCAAAATTGGCGGGAAAAACGGGGCAGCCGAGTGGTGCCAATCGAAGGGTACACTGAAATGCCAGGTTGACTGCGAGAGATGAGGAATTTGATTTTGAATTTACCGCGAACACGACGGAAAACATTCGCAAGGCGGCTGTAGGCCATCGAGGTGGCGTAAGGGGGCCTTTATGTTCCGAATTTGGGAGGCAGATAATTCTGAGCTGCTGGCATCACTGCCGGGCCCGAAACGGTTTGAGCGGCTTAGAGTAAAATGCACCCCGGCCGCTATCTTGCTCACGCTTCTTCACTCCCTCCGGCACACAGCGGGGTGGGTTCACCCCAGGGAGACCTGCCCGCCCTCCGAACCAAGCTCTGCGAAGGTCTGGCACCGCAGGCACCGGGAATAGGACGGTTGCTAACGACAACGAAGCATTTTACGACCATGCCGGGGCATGTTCTATAACATCATTCTTGCCTTCATTTCACTTTGTGTGACGTCAACATTTCGCTAGGACACAGTGACGACACCATGTCCTACCGAAAAAACGCCAATATCTCCGGAACTGAAAGGAATTTCTAAAAACGGAATACGCCAAAAAAATCCAAAAATTATGGCCGAATTTTTGATGTAGTTTCCAAAATGAAGGCTACGACCCCATTCACGAAGTTGAATTTAAATTTTGCTCTGCAGTACTTGTGCAAGTTCCAAAGTGCAAGCTAATACAACAAGACATAATTCAGAGGAAACAACATAATCATAGGGCTATTTTCAATTTAAAAGTAGAACCACCCAATTATCTTATTTCAGGACTGTAACAATGGCATAACCTTTTTCAGTGATGTCTATGTGGCAACTTAGATGACTTGAAAATTACAAGCTAATAATCAACAATTACCCTATGTGAAGCATGGGAGCTACTGCTGGAGACATCATGTAGGTGGTGCTTCTCTGGTGCAATCACTTCCTGATTAATGTCATCTGTCCCTGGATTCTCTCGGGTTTTACGTGGTAACTTCATATCACTGTCACTTCCAAACTCACAGCCTTCACCACTTGATTCCCTCTCATGACCACTCCCTAGGGTCAATGTAGCCACAGCTCCAGTAACTGCAGAAATTAAATCTTCTTCCTTCTTTTCACTGGATTGTGGTGAGGCTTTATTTTCGGCAGTCACCTGTTCTGCATCTGGTTTGACTGCATGAGGCAGTTCCGCATGTGGATGGTTGCCCAGTGGCACATCTAAAAAGTTGTTTTCATAAAGAATAATAAGTGCCACATAAGCTGAAGTATGCATTATTAGGACCCTTCATGTATGGAGAGCGTGTGTCCTAAAAAAACACAATCCTGATAGTTGTGTAAACAAAACAGTTCATGCAAGTACACTCTAAATAGGTATTATTAACAGCATTTGTTTGCATGAAATGTGGAGTAAGCTATGGATTACTTAATCCAATTATCTATCATTTATAACACGTCAGGCTAATTTTATAACAGGCTATGAGAAATAATTGAATTCATTGTGGATACTACTTGCTCGTAACTGACAAATACAGTATAATGGTTGATGAAATCAGGCTTTACCAGAAGACTGGAGTTCAATAATACGAGGGTCGGTCAGAAAGTTTTTAAACTTTATTTTTTTGACCACAAATACAGGGCTTATGCAGGTTGGCAGATAGAAA
>KZ538473.1:35841-68785 GCA_000934665.2 Catajapyx aquilonaris | reverse complement strand
GCAGGCAGAAGAGACCCGTCGCTGGGTCACTCACTCGATATGTAAACAGTGGCAACAATGGAAGCGCTCTCCATGGGCTGATGTTTGAATTGGCCCGCCGGACAGGGTTGCCAGGTAACGCCGCCGCCGCCGCCGGAAAAAAACATTCAGCGACGGCTAATATGTCCAGCACTGTACACTGCAAAATTAATCACCTTGCACTTGCTTACATGCTAGTGAAGATAGAACAGCCAGAATTGCTTGCTCATTATGAATCTAAGTGGACTTGACCCGGCGATGGAGTAAAATAAGTGCCAGTTAGTGGTGTAGATAACGTAAAATCACAAAAAAACCGTCCACAAAATATGGTTAAAAATTGAGCGGAGACGCTATTAAGGAACGGATTCTTGCAATGAGTAAAGGGGCTAGGAAAGAATGGAAAATGGGGCAGGAAGATTTGCATTTCATCCCGATGGAATCCCTCTGTTCAATAACCGGCCCCCACCCCGGCCCCGTTCCTAAACCTCTTCACTTTTGTCAGAAGAAGGCCGATGATGAAAAAGCAGTGTGAAATAGGAAAAGTGCCTGCGATCAAAAAGCGGCCCAACCATATTTTCAGCCCTCTTTGAAGTCAATCTGAAATAACACTATAATTGTCGATTATTCCCATACCACTGGGTAGTACTTTCTGGCCCAATGGAAATACGGTTCATGTCTTACGATACAATCGGCACTTTAAGTCTTTCCAGGTAACTCGGTCCAATTCCATGCTTTCGTGACCGTTACGTCCTCTTCCGTCCATTTTCCAGCAGGCAGCTTTTATGACACGCTATTAATTTGCAATTACCGCGGATGCGAATTATCTACGAATTGCCTATTCGGTATACAGGCCCCTACCGAAGGAAACGTGTGAATAGATAACATGATCGGCACACGCGCACACAAGTTGAATGCCGGATGCCACAAAAAAGGACGTCACGTCTCATTCCTATGCATTAGGGCATATTTTGATATTTGGTGTAGCAGCAGGGAGTCATTATTTTGCCTCCAAGTCTCAGACTTTCTCCGTTTTTTACCACCAGCTAGAATATTTTTTTCTGGAATGACGCCCATGCAAGCATAGATGCCTTCCAAAGGAATATAGTGTCCCCCTAAGTACCCAGAAGCCAAACCAAGGAGCCAGAAAAACTTGGAAAATTTCATGCTGACAACCTACGGGGCTCGAGAAACTTTGTCTCGAGCGACTATAAACTTGCAGGTTATGATCCAAGTCGGAATTCTCTGAAATGCGCTGCTGCTATACCTTTTCCTTGCATTCGTCTATGAGCTACTCTAGGCATACATAATACGTATTACCCAAATGTAAGTAATTGACGATTATTTGGCATTCTATAAAAGTAGGCTACACATCGTAACCTAGAGCTAAGCAATGGACCTCCAAAGCCCAGTTACCGTGAGACTACAAAAAGGGAGAAAAATCTATTATTTGTTATATTATAAGCTTAGTTGCGGTGTGGAGAATAGCTTGAAATATTCCCTTGTGGTGAAATGTAACAGATGGTGCCGTAAATAATTTAGTTGTTTTCCCTTCCAGTTACTTATTCGCCCAAGAATAGCGACATGCCACGTTTTCCTTCCGCAAGGCCATTTGCCGTAATTGTCTAACTCTTCTCATTACGTCTGTAGGCGAACAACTGTGGCGTTCATTCCGGGATTTTTCCCCCTCTTTGCTTATCGTCATTGCAATTTACCTCAGCGCGAATTACCTGTGCTCCAAGGCACAGTAACTACGTCCTTGCGTGAGGAAAGGTCGTAATGTTCCGCCTTATGCTGTTATAAAAATGACCCCAACGGAGGCAAAAATATAATTACGTACAATGCGCAAACATAAAGGTACGTGATGGATGTATCAATTACTCCGGACATTTTTCCAGAATGAAACGCGCTTTGTTACTACCGAGGAGGCTATTATCAACTTCCTGAAACTTGAGAATTATTACTTGTCGTCGAGGCCTAACAATTAAAACTTTTCTACTTTACTCCACAAAGAAGTCGACAATAATTTCACGATTCTATAATATTTTAAAACCCTAAAGAACGCAATAAATCTACTGCGGGCCCGTGGAAATTCCTGCTTCCAAAAGAATATCTCATCCCGGCCGGGTTCAAATGAACGCCTTTGTTTCTAATATTACAATTATTCGCATCAAATATTTTCTCACACAGTCACAAAAATATGCACGACCGCGAAGTGAAATAGTAATTTCGATAAAGTTGATTAAGAAATGTTGCAGTTCACTACTTCTTTACGTCTGCCTGTAAAAGTTAACACTACATTCGCCTAACCTAACCTAAGCTAATTAGACGGAAAGTTACCAGTATTTTGCATTTTATGTAGAAATAATGTTGGTAGCCTTGGGACAACTGGAGCAGTTTCTTTTTCCCGTATAAGGAATGATTCTTATACACCAACGCAAGTGTTATACGAACCACGTTACCTAAAGGTTCCTTCAACTTCCGGGTCTTCTGGGATACTCCCCAGGAGTAGATGGATATATACGACGTTCACATGGGGGGAAAGTGGAATTTTGCCAGAACGTTCCGGCCATTCTAGCGTGCAAAAAACTGAAAACCCTTTACTGCCCTCTACATTATTTTCTCTTCCCTCGCACTCTTCAGACGCGTCTTGGACACCTTAACCTATTCTTTCACCTGCCAGACCCTCCATCCAGACACATTGTGCGTATATGATGCGGAAGAACTTTATTCAACCTCTATGGGACAAAAAAGGCTTTAAGATGTGCTGCCGACCCGTATTACTTCAAGTCTACACCATTATCACACATGAATGTGAAAAGTAACAAGTAGGCTATTATGTAAAGAACCGTAACAAAAAAAACTTGAACCGGAGACCGTGAAATCTCAAATGTAACATCAATCGTAGAGTTCACAATATGCATAGCGCACAGTCACCACTTACCCACTGAGTGTAAGCCCCAACTCTGCGGAACTATATTGCGGAACGTCGGTTACGATTCCCTGAACAATTAATATATGCTACAATTCCCATCCAGACCAGTCGTGCACGTGTGACGCGTGCACAATTTAGTACCTGCTGTGGGAACCAAACTTTGCACCCTGATTCATCGCAAATGGTATCACGTCTTATATTATAGAACCTATTTGCAAGAGAGATTCCGATAACATTTTCCCACCATTACAACAAATCAACAAAAAAAGGTGCAGTTTTTCCTGTTCAGTTTTTGTATTCGTCTGTTCCATCTCAACTAGTCGTTAGCAGAGCCCATTCTTGAGTTTTTTACCTTCCAAGGACAGTGTGGGAAAGGAGGCCAAGAAACAAATTTCATTAATTGTGCAGGTCAGCACCAAATGAGCAGGGGACAACCCATACACTTTTGAATTACGTAGAAGGCCGGCCCCAACCCTCTCATCGTTCTCTAATTTACAACCGCCAACAAACCTTACCTTAATAACTGCATAAATGGCACCAGATTGCTTCGACCTTCATGCTTAATATTACAGCCATCTTTACACGCTTTCGACTGTAAATCTTCCAGTTATAATTCTTCAGCTAGTCTAACAAAACCATTTCATAAGGAAGTCCTACGTGTATATCTGGCGGGAAATATGTCATTTTTCACCAATTAAAAAAGGTGACGTAACATGGCGTCTTGGTAGGATTTAAACACTATTATGTCAACATGACATAAAAATATTAAACATGGCACGATTCTTTCAAGTATATTTTTACGTAAAAAAGTTATGCATCGCCTTGAACACACCAGCACATAAGAGTAGCCTACATCTTTAAAAACCTAACCACTCTATTTAAGGAGGGGAAAAATGGATGTAAAACTTCGACCTTAGCCTCGCAACACCCACAAGAATTTTGTGGTGGTCGGCTTGGCTGGTGGGAGGTCATGGGGGAGAAAAATCAATAGCGTCACACACGTTTCTTCAAAAATCCCCTTATATTCCTTCAGAGTCAAAAATGATATTACGCAGTCACGCATGTTTTGAAAAGTAAGTCTGGCAGGAAGGGATCAGGCTCTTCAGAGGCTTCTTCTTTCTTCCTAACCACCCGTCTCCCTCCCTCCCTCCCTCCCTCTTTGGTCCCTCTCCTCACCCACCCTCAGCTTGTGCCGCCAAAACCTCTTTTGCCCCTTCGAGCAGATGCCATCATCAAAGGTCCTTATCAAGAGAAACGAGACGAAGACCTGAAAGGTAATTCGATTGTTTTCCAGTAATTGAGTAGAATCTCGTTAAAACTTTTTGATGACATAAGGATTTCAGCTACGTGATGACACTTCAGCCATTCTTTGCACGTAATCAGTGAATTAATTGATTGTTGGTGCTGTTGCCTGGACATAACTTGCTCCTCTCAGGTCTCTCTCCTCTCTACTTTTTCGTTTGGGATACGGCTGCTTTCTAGGCAAATGAGCCGGGAAATGAAGTTTGGTTTTGGCCCTAATCCGGTGGGAGGAGGGGACAGGGTGGACCTCACGTACATCACTTCTAGAGGTACTCGATGGAAACTCCTGCACCATTTGAAAACATGGTGATATGAAATTTCAATTGGCGTCCCATGAGCTTTTTTCAGGAGTTGTAACTGCTGCTGTCAAAATGGAGAAAATGAAATACCAGTGCGTCTTCTCTCTGCAGCTCCAAACCCTAAGGACTTTTGACGCAAAGTTAATCTGGGACTCCCCCAAATTCCCAGGTGGTGACATGTTAAAGTTCTCTGCACCATGAAGTTAGGATAAACAGGTAATCGGTTTAGACAACAAGAACTTGGGGCTGCGCATGCTTGACTTTCAAGACTTTGTGCTCAAAGTTTCCATCTCCAGTGAGACATTGCTGGCACGAGTCCCTGCCCTATGTTAACAAAGCCTAGTGTAATGAAACGACAGCTCTATGCGCGCTTGTGTTTGCATGGACAGGGTTTGCTATCCTTGAGAGGTCTCAAGGGTGTGTCACACCAGCGGTCTGATAACTTTTGGCTTCGTGAAGACTTTTTCCCTCTCTACACAGACTGAACAAACATTCAAATGCTCTAACTCATTAGGATACATATTTTGGTCCGGTATATTATGTTGGGTCAGGTACACGCAGAACCCACCGCTTTGTGTGGCTTCATCATCACAGAATATGACGGTGGAAATGCAACTACAGCATGTGTGTATAGTTACAATAATTAGCCGCCAAGAACAGAAGTTACTTGCCAACGTGTAGTAAACGGAAATAAATGAAACCCCGCGGAGATAACTGCGGGGGTACATCGGGTAGTGGGAAAAGGGGGGAGACCATTTTCTGTTGCAATACATGCAAATTGGCTTATTACACTCAATAAACTGCGGCGTGTTATTAGATTAACTTGGTGGCGTTCTATGGCGTCCAGGGTGCTTTTGCAGAAACATAACCCTCCAAAGTTACTCCCTGTAGGTTCAGATCCCCACCACTCGACCCTCAACCCCATGCAGAGTACCTATGCCATGAGCACCACGGTACAGTGCACCTCTTAGGCCATTTCTCACGAGTTATTAGGGATCAGCATGGTTTAAGCTACAATTGAACACAGGCCGTGAATTAGAAGCACGCAACAGGT
Organism: Catajapyx aquilonaris; assembly: GCA_000934665.2. Lineage (NCBI taxonomy): Eukaryota > Metazoa > Arthropoda > Diplura > Dicellurata > Japygidae > Catajapyx > Catajapyx aquilonaris. The sequence goes on along the minus strand of KZ538473.1, from coordinate 63,180 downwards.
TTATGAATAAATAACCCTCTACAGGGGATGATTGAGGCGCTAGCTAAATTATCACACTGCACTCATTAACTTCCCAGAATTGGACCACAAAATTCTGCCGGCGCCTTCCTTCCAAACAGTTGATGACCACAGAAACTGGCTACAGTACGTCTCTTTACAAGCAGCAGCATCGTCTCCCATATGTATGAGTACAGGCCACAGCACGACGTATACATTGTAATTCATGTTCTGGCTTGGAAAGGGTATTTATTCTGGATCCCCTTGCCCCGATCAGTTGTGGGCATTTCTGGTACGACAAAAAGAAAGGTAGTGTGATGCAATGATTACATTTATTTTCAATGACCGAAATTATGCGCAAAAGTTTTCATATTCAACCTCCCAGAGACGGAGAGAAGAGTGACTGTGTATCAATGTCGAAACATGTTTACTGCATGTCTGCTGCATGCAAAAACAATCATTACAGTAACTTTTTCCGTATCACTAATTTCAAGTCTAAATCCTGCCATTTACAAAAGCGTAGTGCAAAACTGCATTATTTTGTACTCACTGTCCAATGCTAATGCTGTGACAGAGTCGATTCACACACACACACCCCACACATACAGGTGCTGGTCAACTCAAAATGGATTACATTATCTGCCGACTCCACTTATGTCCAAAACAATAGCCTGTATAAACTCCAACATCAACACCAACAAATCCCCTAAAAAGTAGTCGACTGATCACATGTTTAGCGACAATGTTCTTCTCGCGGTGTCGTGAAATCAGTATGCCAAACATCAATCATGTCCAGTGAGTGCTACTACCTGGGACCCATTACGCCTTTCGCAGTAAAAAAATGCTAATCATCATGACTTATGTTGTCAAAGGCTAGCAGCAAATATGAAGCCCACCTTAACGGATCACGTCCTTCATCACATACACACACTCCAGTAAGTAGTATTAGGTGAGTAACCCTAGCAACGCCACGTTTCATTAGTTGCTTCCGGACCTGGCCCAGGAATCAATATAAAACTTTGCACCTCTCTGTTGGTAACTCGGAATTAATCTGGAGGAATCACGTTCCCACTGGCGAAATGAAGACCGAGTGTTAAAAACACACTAAGGACATTCTTTGGGGATGAGTTGGAGCCAGATTATTTCGCGGATAATTATAAATTTCCCCTCGTGCGCTTTCTAATTAACAGCTGAATAAATGTCACGAGACACCCTCGTTCTGGAAAACCCCGTCACGGACGCCTTTTCATGCTGCCAAGAGGCTGAACTCGAGGGCATCGGATAATATCCTGGGGGGATGATGGTGGGGGCCATCTACACACAAAAAATTATCAAGCCTACAACCAGCACGTCAGCTGTGGATAGGGGCCAACGATCGCATTTTCCTACATCTTTTGACACTACGTTACAGCTTATTTGTTACCCGTCATCATGCGGGTAGCCCAAGACTGAGAACAAGGTTTGATCTATACAGCAGAGACCAAATCTTGAAAACATCACTCTGGAAAATTTGAAATGGTGTTTAAATCTTTGAATTCAGTCATATAAGTAGGTTAAAGCATAATCTATATGCGCGTGGCAGGAGTCTGCGTAGCAAGAATAATCATATCGTTTATATGATTATAACCTCTCTATGAAACTTTTCTGACAACAGCAGTCAGTTTAGTGAATACACAGAAACTATGGCCTACAGCAAAACCGTTGCACATGACACGCGTATAGGCCCGTAGGTCAGCCAATTCCATGAGTTTTCGACAATTTAATACAAAACCCGAGTGCACATAACATGCATGCAGGCTTTTATTCTGCTATAGAAACCGGGCAAAGTGTGGGAAATACATCACGGAAATACGACTTTTTGCCTCCCAAAGGCCTCTATGTGATGCGATGAAAACCATCAACAGTAATAAGCAGGGAAATGTTCGGTAAAGTGATATCGCTGTAAAATTATTTACCCATCGCAAGGGATCTATACCCGGGAGCTGGACCAAATTGGGATGAAATGCTACATATACATAACCCTTTGACATCAACGCCGTACGGGAAACTGTGCGGTAATAATTGACAAGGTAATGGTTTCGCTATTCTGGACTAGCATGTCTATAGCCCAGCTCACCCACTGCCAGAACCGAGGCTTGCAGGCTGTGATCATTTCATGAAATGCAGAGGGTGTCCAGGCCTACGTGAAATTTTCTTCCTCTGCTCGAGTTTCCAAAGTTTACAACGCGATGAGCAAATTCAATATTAAAAGGTGCAACTGCAGAAATGTGGTAGTGGAAACGATGAAAGAGAAATCATTCATGTTGCCAATGACAAACTTACTTGGCATGAATGAAGCATGACGTTTATTCGTGCCATACGCATTCAAATAGCTTTAAAATCCATCACGTGAATGATGCATAGCGACTCTCCACATCGATTGCGCAACACAAGACCCTCCTCTGCCCATTCAACCTATCACTGGAAACCACGGAGAAGTGCCCTATACACTTTTGTGACTTGACCCCTTATTACATAGTGGGAGAGTAGCTGACCACAACATTTACGATGGGTTTCATTGCGGGTTCGCACTTACGCTGTGCACACCCACTACCCATCCTACTGTACACTCGTCAATTCCAACACAAGCGATAAATCAATGAGGAAAAATCGATGCTCCCTTCTGGAGACCTATACTTTCATGCAACTATTGGCTATACACGTGAGGTACACTACGTTACTAGTTTGTATAGGAATTTTCGGCAAAAATGGTGTGATGGCATGATCTCAAATGACAGGACTGATGATCAATCTAAACCGTTATTGAATGGAACAAAAATTATTAGACCTCTATAAACTTATTGTTCTCTAACCAACTGTTACAATGCTGTGCTTGTAGAAATCAACGGGCAAACGATATCATTGCTCATCTTATTGTATGCCAACATGTGACGGTGAACTGTTCATCCGTGCTGATACACAACCAGATAAACAGTTTGTCTGGCACCCCAAAGTTTCAGAGTGTAGATGAGAACCTCAGTGTCATTTTTCTTTGTCCATTTCGATGTAAGCGTATTCTAGCTTATAACATGTCAACGTTAGGCCTACTGGACGTTCACGTTGAGTTTTTGTGTCTAGATATTTTGCCTTGTATTTCGCGTCCGAGCCGGTCAGTTTTCCTACCCACCAGCGACATCTCTCGGAATCTGTTTCGACAAATATTTGTGGAAATCGCTGGCGATCCTGAGCTTGCCGGATTTGGCCAATTGAGAGGGAGAATATATTGGTAAGGGTATCGCCATCTTGAATCTCACTTTGTGGGGCGTGATTCATCAAGTGTAAATTGAAGAATAGTTTGTTAGTGTTGCTTCTGCTGCTGCTCTCATGATTATGATGGTAGTAGGAGACGAGATGGAGCAGAATCCTCTTTGAATAAAGGCAGAGTGGACCAAGATGGCCGTCGGGTGGCGCGGGGACGCCACGCCAGTGTACGGCATGGATGGCGAGTGTAGGTAAAAAAGAGTCGGAAAATGAGTACGCTTTCAGAATTGAAGCCAGGACTGGATCCCTTTTTGCAGAGAGGGGAGGGCATCGGCGTGACGCTTGATTCGAGTTCCCCAGACCACAACACAGCGCGGTAAAAGGGCGGAAATGAAGGCCCGGGTGCTCCATTGTCAACATTCCGCAGCTACTCATATATATAGCGCGTTTCATAATTAACCTGCCCGTCCTTGACGTCACAGACTTCAGAATCCGGCAGCTGTCCCCACGTTTTTCCCGCTTCATTTTTCTTCGCACCGGGCCGTTTTATCGGGTGGTAACCCAATAGTTGCTGCGTCGTCACGAATTAGCTCCAACTCTATATTTTCACCTGCGACACTTCTCACCGCGCCTACCAAATACGGGGGCGATCAATATGGCTCACTTTGGACTTGGAAAAATAATTTCAAAAGTGGAGCCCCGCCTTACCGTCTATAATCACAACATGGAGTCATGCAGGTCTCATTGTCAATGATGGCTGTATAGGCATTTAGCTGACACATTACATCATCGTTTTGGCAGACACTGAATCAAGTGATCGACGTATGTTGGCATAAGTATCTGGGGCGTAGGAAATTGCTTTCATTACAGCACGCTTTAATCTAATCATTCAAGCCTTATTAATCCTCGAGTGATTCCCACTGGGCTCGTATTACCGTGCGTTACAAGTAATTAATTATTGAACGATGGCGTTAGTGCCCTCATAATCTGTATAACTGCATGAGGCAATGTTTCACACTTGCAGGCCGCGCAAAATAATTTGCATAGAGCATTGGCCAATTTCTATCCCCCTGCAATTGGCCGGGTCAATCGCAGGGTCATTGGAGGACATACAACAACGTGCCCAGCCCCGGACAACCTGTTCCACCAAAATAATATGTACGTAGCCGGAGAAAAAAAAGTTGTGCGTGCGAGACGGGTGGGGTAGAGGTCAGCTGGTTCCCCAGTCAAAAGTCCACATTTGCATTCAAGACATGAATGCATGAGGAATTTTGCGAGACGCGCTTGCCTTCCTGCTGCAGATGGGACTCCAGCGCTGAGTGCTATCTTTCCCGGCTTTATGGCCCTCATTATTCAAGTGCGGCCCACACAAACCCCTTTTTTACCCAGACCAGATCATACGCCGGACTCTTCTGCCATGTTACACTACACTTTTATCATCTCTGGCTACGACTTGCAGGCCAATTTCTATCCATCTACTCGGGTTCGATGTGCCCATCCCGAAATATCAAACTGCCACGCTATTGCCCCACATCTGTTTGATGTACCTGGGAGGCCTCCAAGACAAGCAACCGCGTCTTCAAGTGTTAGTAGGTCTACGCTACAATAAAAGTGCTTCTCGCACACCCAATTCGAGTCATCATTCCGTTGCATGTTCTTACAGCAGTTACCATTATTTTTACAGCTTAATTACTCATGTCAGCTTTACACACGCTTGTGCCTGCCCTGTTTATGGCATCCCAGGAGCAGTTCCAATAAGTCCGTGTAATTCACGCACGTTAGTATCGACTACGTGCATCCGAAATGCCCGGCTCGTGGTTCAGCCGGAGAGAATTACATATGCTGCACTAGGCTATTCAAATCCTGGCTATTTTTTTTCTTATTTAAGGGAAGCCGATATATGTCATACACCTCCAGGTGTTAAAAATTTCAGCAACAGCACATGCCACTTGTCAAACGTTTACAGCACATGCTTTCAACCAGCAGTGCCACGCAAATTGCTTCGTTTTGTTTCATCCCAGTTGTGCTGGTCGATAATAATGCAGACCGATGGGAAAAAATTCTACATGAAATATTTTTGCCCAGTTTTAGTCGTACTAGCTAGCATTGTGCAAGTGACAAGTTTACTTATGCAATATCTCGAGTAAGAAATATTTCAGATTGTGAGTGAACAAAAGCAGTCGGTTCGCAGGTTGACTCAAGAACAAACATATCAATTGACATATCGTAATGTCCACCATGGGTCAATAGGATACAGTCAAAAAAATGGATTGGGAAAGGATATCCAAGTTGATGAGCGGAATGGTCAGTTCTGATGATATCAACAACACAGCAGCAAAAAATGCCGACAAACGAGAAAATGACTCATGAAGGCGGGTAGTTTTTCTCCTGCCACAAGTCCTGTTGTAGAGTTGGCAAACAGCAAGCTGGAGGCTTTCGTGACTTTGAAAAGGGAAAACTCGTCTCATTTCATTCAGTCTTCATATGCCTGACGATGCTAGAGCCAAATACCGTCCGATTGTTCGTCTCTGAGAACTCTAGATGGAAGGTCGCACATTGACTGCTTTCTCCACCTCGGGGGAGGAACATAACTCACGCCATGATATAACCCTGACGGCTTGCTGCACTGTTACCTTACACCTCCATTTCGGAGGAAATTGCGACATGCCATTTTACCACCTGTCAACCCCCCTCCCATTTTTGCTCCAGAAATACGCCAAAATGTCGGAAATCCTGTTACGGCTGAATCCGTGCAGAGCTCAGCCGAATTTTTCTACGGTAATGAAGCAAAGCTGTTTTTCCTTCCTCTCTCTTTGTGCCTATGCTTAAATATTTTTTTGAAGGAATGTCTGTGCCACAGTTTCTCCTCAAAAGAGGATGACGTGCAGGAAAGTTAGGCCAATATTCTCACCCTTCCTTGAAATTCGCTGCTTCAAAGGGACCTGAGCAAAAAAAAACAGAACTCCAAGGTCATCTTCTAAAGCTGCTTACCAACTTGTACGACCGGGTCAAATTTCCAACTGACATGTACGCATATTATACATTGTACATAAAATAAGGAACCCACCCTGCAATAAACGTATATCGTTTCATATTATGACCAGTCTCCGCACTCTCCCTTGCCAGAAAAACCAGTAACTCGCGAAAATTAATGAGCTCGTACACGCAGTATGCCCTTTTTATACAGGTCAATCTGGAAGGAACCAACCGTTGAATTTGCGATTCTTGTGAAGTAGTCTCAGCTTCGTTCATTACCGGTCCTGAAACCACCTTGCCAAATGCCAAAAGAGCAATATTCTGCTCCGAGTCATAACGGCAAGTGTGACATGTAAAGGGACAGGCACTTCTAATATGTTTTTACATTATCATGGCACCACCTCTGGGGGCATTTCTTGCAACACTCAGTCAGCCCTAGAAAAACTAGAAAGTAGACTTTATGGGCAATACTTTCTTCAGTTCTATCAACGGACCAACCCAGTTGTTAGGAGCTGTCTCTATAATAGCGCTGGATTTTTTCCGCTCCGTCATTTGCTACAATTGAATACCAGAAAATGCATGTTAAATCAAGCGTTGCATCCACCCTCTGTAGGCCTACTTCAAATTTTTGGTTTCAAATCCTCCTTCAGCTCACGCTTTGTGAGCCACTACATCACGAAACCGAAAGGGGGGAAAAAACAAGTTAGCCGACTTGATAACAACTTCATTGTGCGTACCTAATGTCACTTGATCCAAACTGGTCAGATAATACCTTCTGTTGTTACTTTGTGTCGCCACCGCCGTACATGGTAAGTACACAAATTACATTTACCTGTTAGAAATCTCATTTACGAGCGTGAAAATCTGGATGATAAGGGTATGTTAATGGCAAAAGAGGTGTATTGGAAAGTGTTGACTGCCGCCCATCTTCCCACGCGGTAAAGTATTGCCAAGGGTAACGCCCTCATTAGACACAACAATTAAGCCGTGGCTGTCCCCGAAGGTTCTAGGTTGACGAAGATTAAAGATTTATAACAGAAAGAAGCGGAAGGGAATATCTTACATTCCTGCAATGTAATCCCACACAAAATTTCGCGATTCATTATTTTATTGGTCTATAAATCTCGAGGACGCCATCATTCTTAGAAGGACTCTAGTGGACCGTATGCGGAAAATGCGGTGAAAACTGAAGCAAAAGCGGGTCATTTTTTAGGTCTCTAGTGCGATAATGTTAGAATTTAATTGCAGTCATGGGCGACTAAAAAATTAGATATGCAAAGCTGACGGAGCCACGGAGGGGTAATGAGAATACGTTGATTAGGAAATGGCGCCTGGTCATAGAGGATGACATTATCTTCACGCCCTTCTGCGTCTTTTACGACTTGCGCTTCACCTGCAAAGCTGCACTAAACACGAAATGGGTGCACAATTTATTTAGCACATTTGTTAAGATATTACACCGCACTTTATAATACAGGTCAGTTAGGAGGTCTCGCAGGAGACTATGTGACCTCCGTGTGGAGGTCGATAAGAAGGCAAGCCTGGAACATTTTACACGTTTACACCTGAGAATAATTCTATGTTATGAGCGCATGGGAAAAGTGATAACACACGTTGTGCCTCAAACTAAGGAAATATCTCTTTGATGTCTTGTATTAAACTTATACAATGATTATAAAATTACAAATAGTGCTAAAAAATTTCCCCAATAATATTCAATGGATTGATTAATATTGGAGCATATTAGTTTTGACCTGTGTGACTTTCGAGACATAAACGTTTGTCTTGTACCTTATATGTGGCATATGTGGCAAAAGAGTGATATGTAGGTGGATCCATGGGAACGGTACGCGGTGTAACTAGTTGCACACCATGATTTAGGACTAACCAAAATGATCTGATGTACAGGTGCTTAAAAGCCATGACCTGATTCAACCGAAGCGACAACAAGGCGGGAAGATAATTGATTCGGCAGCCCAAGAGACGGCTTTTCAGGACGCATCGACTATCCCTGAAGCGTTAAGCCATTCGGATGTCATTTATCATGCTGGCAATATTTGTCACCCTGCATTTTTACATACAAAAAATTGGTCGAGAGCTCCAATAAATCTGACAAATTTCGCATTAAGCAGGCCTATATTGTAATATATTTGCGTAATACCAGGATGTGAGGCGATTTTTGTCGCGACTTAAAGTAACAAAAATATACGAGAAAATAATTCGCTACGAGGTTTTTGAGAGGTATCAGCAAGCAGCCAAGTTCTGACTATACATCGCGATCAGAGTAATTGAAACGGTTCCGGTCTCCACCTCTGCCAAGGGGGCCCTGTCCATATTCCCACTGGGTCCTCCACACAATCTTGGCCCTCCTGCCTGGCACAATGGAGAGCCATGATATTACCTGGAGACCCCCCCGATTTTCACAGATATCGATTCCGTATACTACTCCTTCTGCTATTCTCCCTTGGCCAGGGGTGTTATATTGCTTCTGTCAGGAACTTGCAAGACATATTATGCATATTTTCGTGAGGCAATATGAAACTGTATGGGGCACGTTGATTTTCGGAAGTAATACTGGTCCAATATGTTGGACGTCGTTGGAATCAAGTAATTTTTCCGCAAAATCTGTATGCGTGATACGTTCAGGCCTATATGTAAATGACGGTATGACGTCACTTGTCAGCCACTGACACTCAGATGACGCCAGGGAACAAATGAGATGTGTGTGACAGTAATGGGATCAAGTAATCCCAGGGGGCTAGAGCACCCCCTAATTTGAAATTGGGCTTTAAAGAGACCTGGTCTTTAACGTCTGCTTTAAACTAATTACTAGGAGAGGATGTCACGACATGTGGCCGGATAATCATTTTTGCCACCCCTTCTCTTCCCACCCTCCCTCCCCTGCTGCCTATGGTTCCAGCAGCAGTATTAGCCTGACCCGTGCTTCGTGATTTGTTTTCGTTAGCTGGAGGTAATTTCCAGTTGGCCACACATGTTGCTGCGTAACTTGGACCGGGATCGAGTGTAAATTCGGGGAGCCAGAAAGAAAAATGGGTGGTGTTCATCCATGATTGCCACAGGAATTGTCTCCCCATGGAAACTGCAGGAAAGCCGCCCGCCTACCCCTCCTTCCTTTAATGCGGTTGAAACAATGAAATGGTAACACTTGAGATGTCACCGAGAGGACTATTGAGACAACAGACTCCCCCTACCACTGAAACAATAGCATGGGGCTCACTTAATCGGCCCTTGAGACTCGCCTCCCGGTTTAATTACGGGGTTTGTTCTCGGGCCTCTATTCAGGCAAGACAAGTTCGGTCAAAGTCACTTCACCAGCTTTACAACCAACAAGGAAGGAATTAAAATGGGGGCAGGGAGGAAAAACCTACGTGTCGACATAACATTATTAGAAGTTATAGGCTTCATGTGGTGGGCATCGGCATTGCGTGAATAAATAAAGAAGAGGTATCACAGCCCCACAGGAAATGTAAAATTTTTATAGCTATATTCAGGCAGGCGACGTTCAGCGACTGCGAAGGTGGAGGCCATATATCAGCACTTACGAGTTTTGTGACGTCTTCAGAGAATTCCTGCGGTTCCGGCTTTACTTTTTGGGCATCAGTCTTTCCTAGCACTCCAAATACACCTTATAGTGTTATTACTACTCTAATATTTATTTAACTCTGTGCTGTATAGGTCATCACGACAAAGGTTGTGCTAAACTTGTTCGTCGTTGGGACAACTGAATAAATGTCTCCAAATGTTGAAAAATAAAAATGTGTATACTTTCATTCTTATATCCCAGCCCGGGCTTTTCATAGACGAGTTAGCAAAAAATACAAGAACGTTATTATTGATTTCCCCTCGTACCTCCTGTGTCGACTTGGGACAGTACTCTGAAGTTATAAGCTGGAAATTACGTCCGCTATTTATATACCTTGCAGGAAAATATGGAAAAAAATCTACAGCGTGGGGTCCACATTATTTTCAGTCTGCAAAATGTATTGTTGATGCAGTGTAGCCTACATGGCCGGGGAAGAGTGGCATCCCAATTGTTCATTCCAAATATATTGTAGGCAGCCATTTTGTTTCAGCGTTGTCCTGTTCCGCTCATCTCTTCTTATTAAACGGCGCGCCACACTAATCATCGCACAATACTAATCCGTCATGTCCACATGTCACAGAAATGGTGTTACCTGTTTACGTCCAGAAGTGACAGATTCCATTTATTTCCAGCCGTACATGGCAGACGAGACAGTATAAAAACGTCATTTGTCAGAATTCAAACAGTGTCTCAAAACCATATTAATTAGCGACACCAAAACCGTGAAAACCCATCCGCCATACAAGTCCCCAAGCGGGTAGGAAGAGGTCAAAACTCGTGTCAGTACCAACCCCAGTCTTCCATGGGAAAAAAAGAGCCAATGAAATAAAGCGTGAAATGCACAAAAACCTGCTGCACTAATTCCAATTTTATGCTAGGCAAGGCCCACGTTTTTTGCCCTCGCTTTCAATTACAATTGCATCCTTTTCATGAGTCCCAACGCAGCGTGTGCAGATGACCAGAGATCACTGGTAATTACAATTGACCGCACGGACTTATAAACCTAATTACTTTCGAATCCAGGCTGCTTGCAGCCGGCGAAATATTTGACATTATTCCGATCCTGGCCAATCACATTTACTAACCGCCAATAGCTATTGAATTCGACCGGGTGACATAATAAATTCGACGTTGGGCCCTTGTCAATTGCACTAGGTGCTATCATATTGCCTTCCGCTAATGCAGCGTTCCCCCCAATCATTCCCATTAGTTCGGCAGAGAGAAAAGCAGGGATTTGTCACCCACTCCCCGAATACAATGCCCGCACATTAGTCATTGGCCTCAAATTACTCAATGGAAAACTAATAGACTGCGCCAGGGGAGAATTAGTCTACTTACTCCGCAGAATACTGAATTATGGGCCATGTTGCGTACAGTATGTAGTTACGGGAACCAAACCTGCTGCTCCCATTACCATTCGGTCTATTAAAGGTGTGTTCACACTTGGCATCACGTGAGAAAAGGACCCAAAACTTGAAATATTAAGCACGTATTCTCATCAGGGCAGCCTATCGTGGGTTAAGTTTCCGCAGAAACTTGCTTATGGGGTAGTGATGACAAAAAAATCCCGGATTGCTGGCTCGTTATGAATGGTATGGATGGGTTTCATCTGAAATGAAAAAAATCCGGAAGAAATGCAGCGTAACATTACCTGCTTACACCAGCGGCACCGAAAGAATCCCGATGATCGAGAGAATAGCAGAGAAGTGTAATGGGAATGCGGCGAACTCAATGTGTCGTGGTGGAGCTTGCCAGTACACAGGTTTCGATGGACTTGTAATCCCCACAACGGAATCAATTGTGCGAAAACAGAATATGGATCAAAGATGTGGCCGGGAAAAAGATCCGACTTTAATTATTCCAACCAGCGCCGGTGGGATTTACCAACACGCACCACATATGCAGCACAAATACCGCAGCAAAAACACGAGCGGTCTAGGCCCACAGCGCATGTTTGCCTCACACCACCTTCATCGGTTCACCAGACCCACTAATAACAAACGGGCTAACAATTCACACATTTCCATTTCATCGAATGCCCTTTACACAGGAAATGAACGCCTTATGTTACATTATAAGGCTGCATGTTGAGATCGTCCATCAGGGCCATTCTTATTATCGTTAGGTGGATTCCAACCAATCAACCCATACAGGCAGATAATCAAATGAATAATTAAATAACTAAAATTTGCGCGACTCGTTAAGTATACAATACGTGGTGTAAAATTGGAATAAATAGGATCCAAAATGAACAAATCGCAAAGAGAATGTCTGTATTGGAGCAAAAGGCGATAACATAACAGTGTCTCCCTCAGTAGCTGTGTTTTGTAATTGGCTTAAATGATGAAAACGGGCGATAAAAAGGGCTAGGGCTCCAAAGTGCTGCAAATGGCCCAAGCACACACCCGGAAAAAAAGAGAGACTACAGGGTGCAGGAAGAGGAAAGCTGTGATTGGCCATTTTATACGACGCAAACGACTGAAAGCAAACTGAGCGGCGTTGTGCCTGTCAATCCCCGCAGCCCATGAATCCGGTGTTTAATGGGCCAACTTTTCCCCTGAACGATCCTGGATCCAGTCCTTGTGAAGCCACCGCAAACTTGATTTATTATGCCGGGATCGTAATTCTGAAGTAATAAGACGCATGGCCTTCAATTAGTACGTCAAAGGGTATTAGTAACGATAAAAAAAGAGACTGTGGAGCAGTAAAATGGCGCTTTAGAACCTGCTAAACGAATCCGCCTTTAGGCTTGCCTCTATACTACGTATACCCATACACTCGTCTATTGTCGATTCTAGAATGTTGTTTATTCATACCCCTAGGACGCTTCGTATTCTCTGTTCTGTCTGCCTAATAACCGACCGTTAATTCCAGCAGATCGATAAGCCAATCCATGGGATCAAGTCCGGACTGGAAGGGGTTCAAAGGAAAATCATTGTTGCCATTCTGGTCTCCAAATATGCATCCATGTTGCCGTAACATGCTTGGGTAAACAAAGTTGGATCTGACAAGTGCCACACTTCCGCTGATAGTAATATAATCCCGGAATATTCCCAAAGCGACGATTCTCGAGAGTGGGATTGGATCGTCACGTGGGATACTGATTACGACCCGACACGCAATACATCCGATGTGCCGGCGAAACTGGCTTGTATGAAGCAAAAATTGACCGCATTATCACTCAGTTGTCGTTTCCTACCTCAATTGTAAGCTAACTGACGCTGTAATGGGCTCGTTTGATCGACACCCTAGTTGACCTCTGCCAGTCCCCAGCTTCAGCTAACCCCAGATTAAAACGAGCGATAAACAAAGCGTGGAAGCACTGTGTCCAGGGACTTATTCGATAAGTCAAACCCAGTTGGAACCCAGCCTATGCATTAGCCTAAGGTATCGGCAGAATATGTCAGCGATATGCCTATCAAGTTCCTATCGAACTATCAGCAGGGGAACTGTACGTACAATCACAAGCAAAAAGGTTCGCCACATTCGCCATTTGCACAATTTTTGGTTGAAAATCCTTTTGAACGCTCTGCCGTTTTTTTGGGTGTCTCCTTCCGATCCCATCAAGTGGGAAAGTGGACTCTCATCTCCATGGGGATAGCAAAAGGGTTCTTGTCTGGCGGGCCAGTTGGCACGCGCACCAACATGGCCCCCACCCCCGATAACTCTTTTCCCCGCCGGCAGCAGCAGCACTTGTGGGCCTGTCACTCACAGCCAATGCTTCCGGGCTTTGCCGCTTTCTAAATGAAGATGAATCAGCATTTGCATCCGAATGAAGCTAAGGGAGGAGTTAACAGGCGGGGAGGAGATGGGATTCCCACCCGCCACCTTCACCCAAACATCATCCCCAGATTCCCCCTTTTTTCCCCTACTGGAAGGTGGGGGAGTTGCGGAGAAGGGGGTGAGTTGAGGGTAGGACGTGACCAGGTCTCCAGAATAAGTTCAACCCGAGTTGCACCGTGGAACCTCGCCCATTTTTTCCTACCCTTTTTTGTGGAGAAGGGAGGCTATGTCAAGAGACCCCAAATTCATCATGTATCCGTGTAACTCGGGCTCAAATGTAAAATTTTACAGACCGCAGCAAATCTATCGAAACTTTACATTCACCACGTTCCTGATTTGCATCAACCAGTGTGCCAATGTATTTGATTCCACAGGGAGAAAAAGAAAAACTGTATGCCTCTATTCAGCTTACCGCATGGTGATTTGCTAAATTTCATGGAGGGTGAAACGCTATAATAGAACGCGCTAATGCATGTCGGGTTAAATCCGCATGCTATTCTGTCGCACATGGATTCGTCGCCTATCAAAATTCATTATGGACGTTATTCTAACATTTTCCCAGGGCATTGGCTTTGGGTTACACACACGGTAGAGGATATTTCATGCAATATAAACTGGTCGCATTTATAAATTTTAACCAATCCCAAATTTCATTTGGAAAAAAAAAAAATTGACAAGACAGATGTTTGAGGTATATTATGTGTATTCCCGGGTCAGATTTTTCCATCGTGCCTAACGTCCTTTCATCGTGTTACAAGAGTATGCAACATTTCATTTACATTGACAGGCTTAAATATTTTCCATTGGCGACACCCGTATCCCTTCGGATGACAATTACACTGTTATTGGTCATTAAAAGTAATGCAGTTTTGTACTCTACAAGCATCTTGACACACGACTACAAGTAGTTGTGTGGGATACAAAGCTACGCGGTAATTGTTTAATTTACATAAGCGTCAACCAACCAGAAGTAAACCCTTTCCCAGTTTTGGATTGGTAGGCTGAAAGACATACCATGAGCGCATTTAGTTGTCCTGGATGTAATTAGGGGGCGACACTAATGAGACAAGAGTGAGGTGCAGCAGGCGTGCGGTAGCCATTCCACCTGTGTGTGTCAGAAAGGGATAGTGTGTGCAAAGAGAAGAGCTTGTGGGAGGAGCCCGGAAGATGACAAAAAGGTGTGTGATGATGGCATCTCTCCGCTCACCTACCAAAGTCAGGGGAAGCAGACATGACAGTGCGGTTGCGGGATGGGCTAGGTTGGGTGGGGAAGCGGAAGGTAAGCTTGCTTACCCTCTCCCCATCCTCCCCCCATCCTCAGCCCCCCTCTACAAAAGCCTGCAAACAAACAAGTGTCCCACGCGGCCTCTTCTAGGGCTGCAGAGTGAAAGAGGCCTGAGTGCAGTAGGCGGTCTAATGGGAACCGCCTAATGGAAAAGCGACATGCAAGTTTGGAAAAACGTGGTCGGAGCTTTTCAAAGTGAGGTTCATCCGTGCATGACAGCTCGCGGATGGTGGCAGTTGCCAAGGGGAAGGGACCTTCATACGTGTTTGACTAGATTACAGGTGACTCAGGCCACCCCACTATCCACCAACTTATCATGCTTTACTTCAGACTGGACACTCCCCCCTCATCAGCCCATATTTACTCTCGACTCTCATTTGCACTCCTAATATCGTTACACGCTCATCCTCCTCATTTTTTCTCCTTTGCCTTCTTGGGGCGTGTTACAGCCAGCACTTAGCAATAATCATACTCTAATTTGCACCTTCAATTCACTATTAACACTCTATTTGTTTAAAGGCGATTCAAGTACGACAAAATATTAAAAGCGGAACAAAAACAGGTCGGGTGGAGTGTGTGACAATATCCATTAGGAGTCTAAAATCGATTTATGCCGATTACATACATGGCCAATATGAAATTCATATACGTTACGAGTGGGCGTATAGTGATGCACACATGGGCACAAATTGCATGAAATGACAGTGAATTCTGCTTGCTAAATTACGCAATTGTCACTCTTCATATTCAGCCCAGCACTAGGTGACTCGAATATGGACTTTACAAAGCAAATCGTTCCATAGCGAAAATCCGAGCAAAAAGCCAACCTATATAGGTAAAGCAAGTCGAGACAAACAGGCGGGAAAGTGAGAGAAATAATAAGTTACTCGGCAGGAACAAGTTGGCATAGCCGAAGGTGTGGCTCTCGAACTCGAAACAATCCATGCCAATAACAGTTCCAAAGCTAGGCCTATCTCCAGAGATGGTCGTAGGAAAGTTTACAGGTTTCGCTCTGAAGAGGTGGAGGGGAAAGAGGGAGGTGGAGGAGAGGAAAGGGGGGATCAATATTCCTTTCGTGATATTCATAATTTAATGGCCATTAACCTGGCATGCCAAATGGCCACTAAGTTTCTCTCATGACGTAAAGTTCCATCCATCAAAAAGTCTTAAGGGGTGCGAGAGGGGAGGGTGGGTGGCAGAGGAGGGAGATGGAAGATTGACAACGACACAGCTGATATCTTAATGCAATAATATAATTATGCCCCTTTACTTTCATCCCCATAACCTGGGGAAAAAATGGAGGAAAAAACCGGGTTTGAGACTCGGGGAAAAAATGAATCGATTTTGGGCCTCGTGCCTTGGCAGATTCACTCCCTCGCCCTCCTTCCCCACACCCGCCTTCCCCTGCCCCAGAAACCGACCCACAAACTCTTTCTCATGCTGACGTGGAAACTGGATTCTGACAAATGCTGACCTTTAGGTGCGGAAGCGAATTTTTGCTTGATCGGCAACTAGTACGGTTGGAATAGTCATGTGGGGGTGGAGGAAGGGGGAATAATAAATGTGGAGTGTGTGGGGGGGAGGGGGGGGGAAGGCAACACGACCAACATGCCAATAGGCCCTCTACTACTATTGCGCACAGGCTTTATTTGCAGTGTGGCCGGCACGCAAGGGTCGCATATTGTTTTCAGGGTATTCCGAATCGGACTCGCGGGACTCCCTTCCTGGTGGGGAGAGGGGGACGGAGGCGGGCAGGGGAGAGCCAGGGGGTAGACTAAATGTCCCGTTTTTCGCTCCTTTCCCCACTAACGTCCATTTCTAAACAATCAATTGATTTGAAGAGTCACTTTCCGCAATATGAGTTCAATCAAAAGTAAAGAGGATTATGCCGGCAGGTGCACTGAACACACACGATATGCAACGGGCCTACATGTTTGCTGTTGATTATACCCGACCGTTGAAAGTTAACTTCACACTAGTAACTCCTGCGGGTGACAGAAACATGCAAACTATCCGTGTCGACAGCGCGAAAACACAACATGGCCGTTACGGCAATTTAGAATTTATTTTATATCGTGTTAAAGCGCAATTAAAAATAATTTACGAGCCCTTCGGCCAACATGTTGGCTAGTTGCCCTCACAGCGTCAACAATAGTGTGGCTTCTCATGCTCCATAACTCGAATGTGGCATCATTTATCAGGTGTGACTGGCGCAGACTTTTCCTGGATTTTTGCACACCTTATATCAGCAGTTTCTAAGATGGCATAAATAATGGGCGCACATTTGGCGATGAAAAGGAGTCTGGAATGAAGAGAAATGTTCACGTGGGGTTTATGAAAAGTACTGCCGGTAAAGAATGGCTGTGCTGTAATAGATATAAATGACGCCTTGTACTTTCAGCATGGCCTTCCGGAACTTATATATACTTTCAGTTTTTCGAAACCTGAAAATTTTTGCTGCCCCCTCCGAGTTCCTTTTCCGGTCTGAATGTACCACCTGGCTCTGCGCCAGTGTCTGCTATTCTACTTACTCTTCGACTATTTGCATATTTTCGCTTCTCTGCGGCAGTGAAAACTTTCAAAATAATTAATTACGCTACCTGATTATTTTCCAGCGCCAGGGAGTTTGAATGACAAACATTGCATGCATGCTGGGCAGGGTAATGAAATGCAGCTCCCCTGTCGCACCCAAAGACTTCCTGGCCAAATCCGCACTTGGATTTGCCAAGATAAACAAGTCACGAACAAGTCAATGGTCAAGACCTAGCCCCACGAAGCAAGAGGCTGCGCCTATTACAAGGTTTTTTGAAAATTGAGAACTTAGGGCCACTTCAAGATAATAGGCATCATGTGGCGTCTTGAAAAGGAACATTGACACCTCCTCAGCGGCTGAAAAATAGCTGTTCATAAAGGTGGCCAAAACTGGTTTGGCAATATGATTCCCCTATTTGGATCCGATCTTGGAATAAGTGCCGTCCAAGTTGATTCACCGACCTACGCTAAGTGTCAATGGTTGTTCACAAGCTCGTTATAAGTCAGAGGCGAGCCTTTTCACCAGTTTTATTCGGCTAAACTACACACAAAGCAACTCCAGCCAGCTGAAATTGTGCGATGATGCAACTTGTTCGTCGTGCCCAAGGTGTTAATTTGATTGACTTATCAATCTTGTTTGCATGTTAACTTTCCCCAAATGGAATTGTGCGGGGTCTTCACCTGAGAAAATGCGGGCGGAACCATTCCTCAGGCACCAACTCGAAATAATCAATAACAGGGCGGTAGGCGGGTGTGAATGGGTGGCAGGGGGTCCACCTTGGCAATATACACTCACAAGATACTAGGCACCAAGATTTATGCCGCACTATGTCAGACCCTAATTCATATTTTCTCCTCGCCACTGATGCTCTTGATTCAATCTCAGATTATGTTTCAAGACGTGTGCATGCTAACATGGTGATCCCGGAGGGAATCCCTGTTTCTCCCCTGCAACAAATATGCTTGGCGTAAGTTGAGAGAAAGAAGAAGAAAAAAAAGAAGAAGAAGAAGAAGAAGAAGAAAAAAAAAAAATCTGAAGGAGGAGAAAGAAAAATCGATTCATCTGCATTCCAATTTGGCAGGGTCGGGAAGGGAAAGATTTTCTCACAATCGTACGTGCCCCCGTAGGCGATATAATCTATTACCTCTCTAACAACTAAGACTCGCTAGTTTTCATTTCCACCCTTCCATTCAAGTGAAATTTCATTAGTATCGGGATATTTTAATTAAAGGCCTCCCGTGTTATCATATTTCACGTTCTTTCGCTCCGCTTTCCACAGGGATGAGACTACAAAAATAGACTCGGAGACTTCCACCAAATTTATATTTCCTTACACTCTAAGCCCATATTCTTCTTATTACACCACATGATAAAAAGCTGGGAGTAGAGTTTTTCTGTTCTTTTTTTCAAGGGAGGTCTCTGCCAAAGACATGAATATTAAATATCTCTAAGGGGAATCTCAAAAGATATTGTCGCGAGCAGGGAGTTTTTACATGCCCGTTGGTTTCGAAAGGGGACGATAACAGCTTTCTTGGGCCTTAAAAAAAAAACCTTGGCTCAGCAGTAGGCTCCAATATTGGCCCAATATTTGGTCATGTGACAATAATTATTCTGGAAGTTCATCTAGCGGCGTCACGCCCATAACTAACCAACGTTACCTGGAGCCAACCGGTTTCCAGCTAAGCAGCGTGTTTCATTAGGATAAATTGTTAAATTCTTTTTTTGCCGGCCGGAACGAAAATGGAAAGTGAGAGTAAAACTGTAGAGGCATTACGAGCCAACCCAATGGAGACATGGAGCGCCAAATACCGCATATTTATTGTTCATATCTAGTCGGGTGCAACAAACCCTACAATTCCACATGCGTGTTTTATTATGCAGCTAATTAGAGGCCGACCGTTGGATGAGCGTGGGGGAAGGTTAATAGCGGCTGCTGGAAACTTGGTGTCCTGAGGGGGAGAAAGAGGTTGTGGAGAGCTAACATATCTCGGCTCACCATCGCTTCAAAGGCCACTACTGGAAGATGATCAACGTTTTATTTAAATTGCGAATAGTCCTTTCTTAGGCCTATCTTTTGTCAATTTTCAATCCCCAGAGTTGCGCTAATGCAGAGTTTTAAAGTCATTTGCACTCCTTAATTTAATGTACTACACCTAATTGTCTTCTAGCAAGTCATACGGATTGAAAAACGGAAGAAGACTGGCAAGATATTGAATTGTTGAACACTTAATTCTTCAATTTTTTGGGATTCTTTAAAGAACCAGCTGCTTTAGTGGCCCTAGCTCGGAAAAAATTGCTGGTCAAAAAAAAAACACGAGCTGATGGATGGATGCATCATGTAGATCAGGACAATATTCTCCCTCCCCCTCCTCCTTCCAGCTAAAAACGCAGGCACCGCCCAAACGCAATCACATTAGGGGAGTGATTTTAATTATTCAATCTTTTGCCTGAATAGGCCAAAATCCCACCTTGTTTGCACAGGCCCTCTACGTCATTGCATCGCGCCGGGGAAATCCCTCATCCCTCTTCCTACCCCTCCACCCCCTGCAGGGTTTTATTTCAGATGTAGATCTCCTTAAACAGCCATTGACCTATGGGGATTTGTTGCATAACATTACCAGATGGTAGCCTCACATTTACCACCCCTTTTACGGCGGTTCCACTCGATCAGAAATTGGGAAC
This sequence comes from Catajapyx aquilonaris, assembly GCA_000934665.2. Classification (NCBI taxonomy): domain Eukaryota; kingdom Metazoa; phylum Arthropoda; class Diplura; order Dicellurata; family Japygidae; genus Catajapyx; species Catajapyx aquilonaris. The sequence continues at coordinate 43,080 of KZ538473.1, read as the reverse complement.
TTTTTCTTTTTCCCTATCACCTTTATGCATGTAAAGGCAACCACTTCCACCAATGTTATCAACATACGTTACTATGGTCCTTACGCCAAGACCCTTGCAGCGTTTCAAAGTTCCCAAAACTTGTTCAAGTTTGCCTAATGGAAAAGGGAGGGTGGTTCAGAAGTTGTGAAATTCCATCCCTCCCACCTTATTCACCCCCCTACACTCAACCTACTGAGAAAAAAAGCATAATCACGTCCCATATGATTGCATGCTGTGATATTGATTATGGCATACTCAAAATCCGCTTTTTGCCCAGAAAAGATGCCGGTGTAGGCCTAGAAGACATTAAGACTTGGTAGCGAATTGGACAACACTAGAGTGACTTTTTGATGGCGCAGGAACTGGCCAAATAAAGGGTGGAGGTCGGATGAGGTCACTGAAAGGATCAGACCATTTCGTGCCGTTGGAGTCAAGGTGTGCCATAACGCATGGAGTGAATTGCCCCCTCCGCGCAATGCTGTCGCTTTAATGACCATATTCCATGTGATAAGAAGCTGCAAATCTCTCGTTTTTTCCGTGTTATATAATTATTACCATATTCCTTCTAAATGCTGGAAGTATGAAGCAGTTCCATTTCCGGATCCTTTTTTTCCGTCTCATCGAGCTATCAAGCTGCTCACATTGTTGTTGTTGTTTTTCGCAACTGGAGAGGAAGAGGTCGATTTCTCCCCGAAAACGGGAAGGCTGCGTCCATTTAACAGATACACAGCCTCTTAATTCCTCGCATTTTTACGGGCAATGCAATTAAAATTATTCCCGTTTATAGTCGCAATAATCGCCAGGGTCGGAAGCGTTTATTTGGCAGTCAAATTGTTGCGACATTAGGCAGCTGAAACCGCACTGAAACCATTTGCAGTGGCAGTGCATGTGCAGCAGCAGGAGGCACAGCAAGAGCCAGCCAGCTTTACTGACCGAATGAAATCCGCCGTTATGTAGACTCCAATAGAATCAAGATGCAAAATTCCAGCAGCCAAGCCCATTTGACCCCAAGTTCAGAATGGCCTCATCAAAGCCTCCGTACTCTCCTGCACCCGGTCGCACACAACTAATATACTGTGCAGTACAAGAATGAAGTATTGGGTGTACCACCGGATTTCTATGAGTTTCTCAGCAGCCCACCGCAATAATTCACTATGACAGCATGGTACTGTAAAGGAAGGAGATGTGCTCAACCCTTTTCAGCAGGCACCCTGTCGAGTGACAAGGATCCCCACCTCGGGTGCACTCTCCAAGCTGTTAATAAACATAACGATTGCATTGTCTGGAGATTAATTTCGCCATCTCGCCCTTATTTATTGTTACGCCTTCGTATCAAGGAGCGAGGCTGCATTGTAGACAGCCGACCCTTCACAGGCCGCCCCATGTTTCTTCTTGTCATTATTTTTGTTTCTCTCTCTCTCTCTCTCTCTCTCTCTCTCTCTCTCTCTCTCTCTCTCTCTCTCTCTCTCTCTCTCTCTCTCTCTCATCAATTCTGACGTCATTATACTCCTCGGAAATTGAACTATGCAACCGGAATACAAAAGAGGAGAAGGAAAGGTTGGGGGAGTCCAGGACTACAGACAAAATTCGGATATGGCCGCTCTCCATCTCTCCTTTCTAACCGGAGCAGCTGGGGGCATCATAGACCTTCTGCTGCATATAAGAAGTTTGTCACCATCTACTGTAGTTTGGCCCATTTCATTTCAAAATGAAGATTAATTAATATGAAATGCTCCGGTATATGTTTCCAGCCTCTTGTGACAGCCTGTGATTATGTTGTAATCCAAAGCGGCTTCTGACGTAATAAACGAGACGACGGCCTTGATCTGCATCGGCTTGACTCTTATTCTTTCAATATTCTGGAGAAGACAAGGTGGGCGCTCCCCATCGCATCAACCTCTCTCAGTCTACGAAAACGTCAAGTAATAGTCAAGCAGCGCTCCTCCACATCACAGAGGAGCAATTTCCTATCTTAGAGCCGAAAAATATCCCCGGGGGCTTTCCCGTCTCTCTCTCAGAAGTGACATCCATTCAAAAAATGGGGAAGCTGCACGCAATAAATTTCAGGGTCTTAATTTTCAGCTGGCAATTTTTTCCTAATCAAACCACTGCGTATTAAAGCAGGCCATATCCGAGTGAAACTGCTCTCAAGTGGGCTCTTCCCAGACTTGCACACACGCTGTAAAATCCCCTACTTTAGTTCCAGATCAGGAGAAGAAGTAGAGGGAGAAAAAGGGAAGCAGGAAAAATATGAAAAGGCAGGGAGCATCTCTTGGCTCCCAACCACCTCAGAGGAAGGTCCCAATTGTGATGCATGAGAACATCACCCACTCACACAACCAGAGATACTCGGTGCATAATATTGGAGCAGACAAGAGGGTGGAAGGACTAAAGAAAGAGACGTTGCTTTAAATAAACAGCATCGCCTCTGCCTCATTCTTTATTCGCCTTACATACTGAATATTATCTGGGATATCCCAGTTCCCAACGATCACTGTCCAGAACGTCGGCCAGCTTGAATTATGACCGCCAAAGCCACTTCGTAGTACTCGGTGTGTTTCTCTTTTTCCTTTCATATCAAGCTGGACCAGTCCGTGCAAAATGCATCCCAGTCAAGAAGCAAGTCAAATAGTGGAGAATTTCTCGCTACATTATTTTTGTAGACCTGCTAGCCGCAGCGCAGGTACGTATAGCCTATGTAATATATGCATATTAGCTGCAATTGATTTTATTGGCCATTATGTCAGGTGTTAATTACAATGTGACAGTGTTTACGTAAACGTAGAATTTAATTGGCAATTATCTGCATCAACAGAGGATGTTTGGCGTAAGGAATATGCCTTCCGAATTCCAAGCGCTGAGTTCAAGTCCAAAGGCCTTGCAGCCCTGGCCAATGTTTTCTGCGATTTTTCTTAGCCACCTCCAGGCGAATGCCGGGACAGCTCTGATGATAAAGAAGCGACCACAATCACCTCCCTTCCTCCACATGTTCTCCCCCAGAGGCAAAATAGGCGAGAAGAGAAATGAAAGAACAACATCCCCTCGAGACACTCGAGTCTTATCTCGGGGTCTAAAAAATTGTTATTATTACCTGTACCGCATTCTTTTGCGTTCCAATAGAGCCCCTATATACAGTCTCAATGTGAGATGAATAATACTCTATTTTTAAAAAATCTAATCACCCACATGGTCAGTTCTCAAACTGCTGTGAAATTTACAGGCGACACACGTTCCTGATATGTTAAAAGAAAACATGTAATGGACTCCAGGGTCATAAGAAAAAATCCCTGCACATATCGTATAAAATGTACAAATTTCTGACTACTAATATCACTTGCGTCACTCTTCCACTTCCACTCGTGATTTGCTGGAATAATAATGTAGGGCAGCACTGTATAAATGATTCACGCTAGACTTTTGCACGACCTTTAATATGAACAAATCCGCGACTTCTCATTATACGAGCGGAAAGTTCAGCCAGAGCCGGGCACCTCCCACAGTTGACCGGGCTGCAAATTGATGACTCTGGACACACCTGACAATGTCCAAGCATGCATGGCCGTCGGGTTTCGGCAGCCAGTAAAGCATATTTGGCTTGCCTGCAGGAAACTACGCGTTAACGGTCTATTGAATCCAGCCGTTACATATCCACAACCTTTAATCATTTCTCAATATCTGGTCTCCTGCAGCAGCCCATCTCCCCAAACCGTCACACACAGAGTTGAAACCAACCAACAAAGAGCGATGGAAAAGGCCGGTGGAAAAATGGTACCTGATTCCCATCCGATTGATATACGAGGGAAGCAGCTTATAATCGTGAGCAATGGGATGACGGAGCATATCCCCAAGTCTTGCAGTGCAATTGAAATCCGTACGTCCCCCATGAAATCACGTGCCGATTCCGGCCGCGTGCAGGCAACTAATCAAATGTGGCCTGCCCGTTCCTCCGGATAATGCGGAATCTCATAATAAATACAGCCGCGCCCTCCACTGGAGAGAGGAAAAAATATCATGCAGGTCCCGGAAAATCCGGGGAAAAGATCTCGTGTGGTGTTCCAGCTGCATGCGACACTTCCGACGCCGGCCGGCCGGGGACTCTACCCCTTTTTACTTACACTATACAGGGATTAATGCGGTTCTCTACCACCCAGCCCTACTCCTCCCGCTTCATGTAAGGAAATGCCAAAGTGACTTTTACGAGCCGGATTTTATGTACTTTCTGCCCCAAATGACCCAGTCCTGGCGGTCAGCTGCGAAATTGCTGGACATCAAGGGGGTAGATTTTCTCGCGGCAACTATTACTGCCCGGACTCAAATTAATGCCTCCAAATGAGTACGGTATTTTTTCCGGCATGTTGGCATCGGGACTATTGCCTCCATTTACCTGCGGGCATAACTTATGCACAAGGCGCACCAGAAAGAGCTGAAAACACGAACGCTCAAGGTGTTCCAGATAAACCTGGCAATATTTTGACAGTTATGACTCCGATAACAAAGGGAAGATTGCGCCGCCGCTAATTTTAGACATTGATGACATGTGGCCACACAGATTACACCCAGTCGGCCGCTCATGAAAGCGTGATGCGGCCAGCAGTCAGCAATACATTAATTTTTCAAGAGGAGTACGTGAAAGCCTACACACTGTCGAACAACTCTATCGCATACATAACAGAATAGTAGGCCCCGCTATCGTGCGCTACAATCGGGACCAAGTACATGTTAGCACTTTTCCACCCCACCAGACCACCACCTCGTCACCCTCGCTTTATATTATGCATTTTAATGGTCGCCCCAAATAATCTCTCCATGGAGTTTCTGCATGGGAGCTCCAGTCAACTTGGCTTTGATCTCTCACTTGAACCGGCTATCAGATTCGCAGATACTGCATTGCTACTTTGTTGCTGGAATTGCAACATTTAACCACCGAGCACGTGTCACGGTGCAGCTAGACTGCTTACAAATAATTATAGTGCATGTCAATCACGTAGATGTACATACGCATAGAACTGGACCGTTTCACTTGCCACACATATGAGTTGCGTTTCAAAAAAAATCGATGGGGCCTTTTATCCGATTGACTCGTTCAATAAATTGCCAGCTACCTGCATAACAGAAGTTCCTGAGGGATCAATTTCCCAGACCTCAGAAATAAAATAGAATATCGGTAGATGTCACACAGAATTCGTGACAGCCGAGGCAAAAACCATGTCTGAAGCAGCAAGGTCTATACGCTATATGTAGAATATCCATATAGCTGATGCCTGGACATTCATATTTCAAAGACAGGCTACATATATAACTTCATTTGGCGAAGAGGGAGCTATACAGAACCTGCTGGTGGGAGATTGTAAAAAGAGCAGTTACGACAAATATGGCTTATATACGTACATGCTTCATAATGTAATGGGACTGGGCTGCTAATTGAGCTTGTCTCATTTCAAAGGGGGAGATGCTCCTGGAGCTGGCCAGCTGTAACTTTCCCCCCCTTTTCACTTCCCAAAATACAAACAGCAAAAAATATATGCATGGTGTGTAACTTTTTTAGGTTATATAAAAGGATGGGAGTTTATTGCCTCTGTGGAAGAAACTTTGCTCTCTACAAAAGATAATGAGTTCCATCAGAGCGGACTTACAAAACAGCCTTTCATTAGCCTCATTTCTTCCATTCGTGTTCTCTTCTTTCTTAAGAGCACTGGGGGGATCGGAAGAAATAAAATCAGATTTGCGACATTGCAAAGGACAAAGTCGGGGAGCAAGATTCAAAAGAGCACTCGCTTTAATTCCTACAAAAAAATAAGTTATTTAAGCCGCGGAACAGTTCGTGCCCCCAGTGACTCACAAGCCACTATATGACATCCTGCAAAAAAAGACGATTACGAATTGGTGACAAGCATGACTGCTGCTGGGTGACTCACCCCCCTCGACACGTTTTGCTCATATTTTCTCATATGCACTTGATGAGCGTAATTAACGTCCTCCATTGCATTGGCAATGAATCCAATCAGGCGCATGGTGGATACATGCAGGAATATACCGTATACCAACAAGTAGCTAAAAATGCACGCAGTCTAAATACATAATTCGGCTGGTGTAATACTAAACCAACAAGAACATTAACGGTTCCCGGCAACACAAATCACGATTCCCTTTGAAAAACAATGGCCCGGCAATACTAAACAATAGTCAGGCATTCATTACTGCAGCAGAGGCCGCGCGAAGAGCATAAGCCTCGGGGATACCAATTACAAAAATATATGCGCCACAAAAACACGGACACTGCAATGCCGGGTCACTGACGTGCGTCTACCAAAGGTTCATCTCTGGTCCAGAATATATAGGATCATCCTCATCAAACTTACTCTTTACATCAGTTCAGGCCGCCGGTGTAGCTCTCTGTACGTCGAAATCAAGATGTAACATCATGTTTCCCACTGTACCATCCACCTCTCTTCCCACAACGCAACGTTGTCTGCAGTGCATGGTTTTCTGGGTTTATTGGATACCATGCCGCAGGAAAGCGGTGGACGGAAACACCGAGTCAAAATATGGAGGCGGTTACGGACCGGATTATGTTGCCGAAACATGACAGAAATACGATACAATGCGCTGTTCCGGAATATAATCCGGAACATGGTGCGGTGAAAGAAATCGGGGAGGGGTGTGGGGTGGGGCAATATTGTGTGTGTACTAAACTCTCAGTCCGCGTTTCGAAAAATCCTGCTCAATTTTGCAGCAGAAATCAATGGAGGCGTTTCACTTCCTCTATCCGCCTTTAATATTTAAATAATATACTTGTAAATTAAACAAAAATACATTGTTTTATATTTAAACTACTGTGGACGACTATCGTTTCTGATATACGAACATTTTTGGGCATGTGAACAGGTGCTGTGTTGACACAAGTCTCACCCACATGTACACCCATGCAGCATGATCGGGATTCCACAAAGAAACATGTGAAGTAGGCCAATTAAGGGGATGATATGTAATCTCAGGATAGAAGGGTGGTCACATGGAGCTTCCATCCCCTGGGCGTTTTGTACAGATCTTATCGGCAGCATCTAACACGCTAAGCAACTTGAAGCTACCGTGTAGGCCACACACGTTTGAACGGAGAAGAGATTTTGGAAGCCCGGGTCTTATCAAGAACCTCACCTCCCCCACACACAAAAAAGGTCGGAAGAACAAAGAGGGCACGATATTATGCAACGGGGGGGG